>JAEDXX010000403.1:47500-56433 GCA_021725515.1 Epicauta chinensis | reverse complement strand
AAACAAAACAATAGAAACCATGTGAAAGCCAGAGCAACAGTAATAACCTACAAATAGTTACAGAACATTTCGTTTAATGAGTAGACAGGAATAACAACTTGCAAAAACTAATTTCTCAAATATTTAGACTTGAGAAAAATATATATTTGTATCTCAAAAGCAAGAGTTAATCGGCAATTTTTGCACTCAGGAGGTGAAAATACATAAGAATTATCTATTTTTCTAAATTTTTTAACAGTTTTGCCAAACTGGACCGTCCGTACTCATATAAATGCCGGGTTTTCAATTCACTTAATAAGGCATTTAAATTGACGGCTTTTTCTAAAAAAAGTTAAAGAAACTTTTAAATAACTAATAATAAAATTAAACAAATTTTGATTAACTGCGAAATAAAAAAAAAACGAAAAACTAAAAAGTAATCCTGGAAACAAAAGCAGAAATTTGTTTAAACTTTATATCTTATTCTCTCTATACATATCATAAATTAGATTTCTGATTTCTTTAATGAAGCAAAACAACTTAGATGATAAGCTACCGTTCCATGTGCTAATTTTTCAAGTAGATCATAATTGTGTGAACTTTCTGCCATTTCTCGTAATGAACTAATGGTTTCTTCAGACTGCGGAAATGATACGTAAATTCGCTCTCTAGCAACCTTTCTTTCAGCTGTACAGCAAAAAAATGCATAATGTTTTTTTCTGTGATGGAGGCGATACTGGCGGAACTGCTTGCTCAGAGGAATACTGTACAGACTCTAACTCACTAACATTTTTATCGGATGCTGATACTTCATTTGGTATCATGGAATGTCCGACATAGAGTTTAATGCAGCAAGCGTGTTGTGATCATCCGGAGTAGTAGAAAAAAGAGGTATCTGTAAGCATGCGTAATGCTGAGTGTTGGAAAAACGAGCTAAGCATAATGTTAATTATAAACTAACTGTTTTACTTATGATTTGCAATTTAACAAATGGATCAAAATCATTTCGATATTTTTGTTTCAAATTTGTCAAGCGTTTATTATAACACGCTAAATGGTACACATAATTAAAAGTTGTTTCAGTATTAAAAATGCAATCGCCGTACTTAATTTTTTTTCTCGATAGCGAAAACTTAATAAGCACTTTTTAAAAGATTCTTCATGAAAATTAAGATTGCACAAGAAACACTTTTTCATTTTTTAATAAAATATTGAATTGGAAATTTTTTTAAATCAATTATTTTCAACTTAAGTCAATTACAGCAATATGTATACTGTTAGAGTAAGCAGTTGATCTAAATGCAGTTTGATTTTAGCTTTGTGAACGAAAGTTAAAATAAAGAGAAAAATAGACATAAATGCAACAGAGGCTCAAAATTTGATTAGCACATGTCCTGGGAACTTAATCAATGAAAGAATAAATAAATGTGGGTGCGCCCAACTGCCACCGCAGGCTCAGATGTGTAAGCGTCTGGCATTTTTTAACGCTACAATGTTATACAATGTCTCCAACAATCTCCACGGGTCAGACAATTTACAGTTGTATTGGCTTAACCTTCATGACCAAAAACTCCGATATTGTGAATTGTTACTAAATGTCAGAAGATGTTGAAATTTGCTCTGTATATGTACAAGCCTAATATCACATACCAGGAGAATAAAATCTCTCTTCATCAAAGCAAGCTCATTAAAGATGCGCTTACATAGATGTCTTGCCTTAGCCATTAAAAAGCCCGAATCTGTGAAAATCTGGGGGAAAATTTAGCACGAAAGGTTTGTAATAATGAAAGTCAATATTGCCAAGAAATCAAGCAAACCTATGCATGCATCAGGTATAAAGTTTAGATCCACGCAAAAAAAAAGATAACCGACAAAATATTTATTACCTTCAATTAACTTATTGTTGAATACATTTTTATATGTTGTTGGGATTTTTCAAGTTCTATTTCTATGGTGAATTTTATATTTTGATGGATATTGTTAATATATGTAGTTCTTTTGCAGAATTTTCATCTCCGTCTATAATTACTAAAATATCATCCACGTATCTTTTCCATAATTTGATGTTTGTGACAAACGGATTTTTATTGTTAATTATATGGTTTTCTTCTAAGTTATTCATAAAAATTTCTACTATTAATCCCGAAGCTCCCATCCCCATTGGTAAACCATCTTTTATTTTAAAATATTTGTTATTACATTGACAATAGTTTAGTCCAGTCATAGTATATTCTTTATATTTTCATTATCTATGTTCTTCTATTCTAATGTTGTTTTTAGTATTTCCTTTGTTTCTTGTAATGTTATTTTGTTGTAAAGGTTAGTTACATCGAATGACAGAATCATTATATCGCGTTGTGATTCCTGGCTCCTGTATTGATTTAATTACGTCCTTTGACTTTTTTATGCTATATTTGCTTTCAAATCCAATCTTTGGTATAATTTTTTTTAATATTCTTGCTAATTTACGGTCTTGTCCGTTTGTTTTGTTGATGGTTCCAGATAATCTTGGTATTCTGCAGTTCATTGGGATTATCTATTTTTCATTAATTTCATATTTCTTCATTGTAAAGACGCACCAACATTACTCATTAGCGAAGAAATGTGTAATGTGATAGATTACACATTAAATGAATAAAAATGATTCTGAGAGCATTAATCAGTTATAAGAAATCCTACTTTGTTGATGAAAATTTCACACTTTCGAAGCTTCGTTGATTTCGCAAATTGATTTGTAGGTTTATAATAGGTTCAATTAGCTCTAGGTTTTATGAATGCAGAGTAAGATCAAGTTAGTTTTGGAGAAGTTTTATATTATTCGATGATGGTTAATACTGCTTAAATTGTTTTGAATACTTTTTTTTTAGATAAAAAAATCTAGAAACTAGGTCGATCCTGGAGGTCATACCCAAAACCTGCTGCTATTTTTCAGCTGAAAACGTTTCAAAATACCTACGAATGGATTGTTTATATACAATCCATCACAAGAAAATAGTTTCTTAAATTCGACGATTAATTATTTGTAACAAACACGAGAGAAAACTTAAAAAGATTTTTTTGACTATTGTACCAGTAAAGTCTGATACAATTTCAGCAACGACATTCTCATTAAATCCTTTACATTAACAAAACCATCTCGTTTCATTTTCTTATAATTTCTCAAAGCTGTAGAATATTCATCACTTTTCTTATAACTCTTATAAGAATTTAGAGTGCAAAATATTTTCGACGTACTCGTTATAAGAAAATAATTTTATAAGTTTTCTCATGGACAAAGACAGATCTGATAAAGTGTATGTTCTATGAGAATTTATCAGACCTTTTCCGCAGGGGCACTCTTTGGACTCAACATATGAATTTTATATTTCCTTCTATTCATTCTGCAATCGTTTATAATAATCTGCTCGAATTTATACAATAAAATATCTTTCATAATACGTTTATTATATATATGTTACTGTGAAAGTCAGAAATTGGTGAATATCGACATTCACCGGTGAATGACGATATTCACATAGTCGTTAGGTGTATATCGGAAATATTTCATTACATTGTTTACATTCGGACCCTCACCGGTGTACGTCGATATTCACAAATACGCTTTGGTGGAAATCCGAAAGGGAGCAGCCGATAAAGAGGCGACTGGCTCTCTCCCGCCAAATCCTTTGTTTTATTGGCAATATTGAAACGGCGACAGTTCAGCAAAGCGGGAGTTTCAAAATTGTCTGTTTAACTTGGGATTTCTAGTTATTAAAAACAAAACATGAGAAAAACTTATCCATTTTTTTTATTACTATTATGTTCTTTTCTCATTTAAAATATACTATGGGATTTAAATACTTGGTCACTCCTCTCAGAAAGAGAGGCAAAAAGGTTACGTCACCCTTGTGACGTTTTATAGCGGCTGAATTACGGAGAAAAAATATAAATCTCGGACATGATCGACATTCACCATTAGTGCATCGTGAATGTCGACATAACCGGTGGAGGTCCGAATGTAAACAATGTAATGAAATATTTCGGATATACACCAAGCGCCTATGTGGATGTCGATATTCACCAACTTTCGGACTTTCACAGTAACATATATAAATTTATTATTTATATATAATATATTATATATATAAATTATATATATATATATATATATATATATATATATATATATATATATATAAAATTGATTACCATATTTGATCAGAATTATGCAAAAATTGAAAAAAGAGTATCGCGGAATCCTAAACATTGCTATATTTATCAATAATGAGTAATGACGTATGCATTTATTCTCCATTAAAAATTAAAAAATGAATAATGTTAAGAACTTACATTACTCATTAACATGTAAAATTTAATGAAAGTTTTAAAAATATTCATTACAAATTGAAAATGAGTAATTTATCAAAAAAATCATTACTCATAAAGAAATGTAATGACAATTAATTGATTCCTCATTACATGAAAAAATAATGAGTAATGAAAAACAAATTCGTTACTCATTACAACAGTAATGAGTAATGACTCTCCAATGCATTTAAAAAAAATTAGTCCAATTTTTTAACTCTTTGTTCTACTACTTTGCTTTCCCGCTCAGCTCTGCAATCTTACCGGCATTTGCGATTTTCATTTCTTCTAATTCGGTTTTCCGATTAACGAAGTAACAGTAACAGTCGAATGAGGAAACTCACAATTGTATCCGAAATATTATCATTTAACACTTCAACATGATTTAAACAATAATTATTTATCTCCAAAAATTGATTTGCAATTATACCTTTGGCAATAGTGTATATATTTCGTTCATGCAGCCTTATTTTGATGGTGTCATTAAAAAAGTCAATGGCTTTTAGACTTTGAGCCTCTAACGGCGACGCAATCACAACGAAACCTTCTGCATTTGTAATTAAAACGCTTGATTTGCAATGCGAACAGGAAATTGTCATAAAATATTTTAGCAGATTACGTAATAGTTTTTCCGGAATAAGCTTTTCTTCAGTAGCGAAGTCTAGGATTTCCTCATTTGGAGGTTCACCAAATATGACACTTAATTGGTTCTCAAAATTTCTGTCGGTGTCAACGAGGTGTAAAACTGGAAATTCAGTATCGGGAATTTCTTGGGTTGGTTCGGCTAAACTTTGATCACTGCCGTATGACGCCTCTGGCTTTGCATTCAAAAGATCTTGAAGCTGAACAATTGTCGGGGTGGTTTGGCTATTAGCTCCATGAATGTTGCAATCAGAAAAAACCGTTAAAATTGCCGTTTTAAATGCGCTAGTGAAATGGCTTGTGGTCAGTTTATGATTACACCCTTGTAAGTTATTAACTAACCCAAAGAAATTCTCCAATCCGTCTTGTGTCAAATTCCATAAATTAATAGATTCTATTCCATTTTTAAACAACCAATTGCATAAATCTGGTACTGCCGACAAACTATTTACGAATGCTGCCGGAGTAGATGAAGATACAGTCGTCCCATCTGGCTGAAGAAATTGTAACGTTTTCATTTTTTGCCTTGCACTTGGCCAGAATTGCCAGTGGTAAAATGTAGGCGTTACATTGCACCTCGAGGTATTCTCCTTTTTATCACCACCACTTATCGTGCTCCCGTTTAAGGAATCAATAACCTTGTCTAAAAATTCAATAATGTAACCCGTTTCTTGTGCCGTTACATTTTTTATGGGATCACCGACTGCGCGTTCCATCAGTCTCAGAGCTGTTGTTTTACTAAGAACTTACACCCATTTTTATTTTACTGGTCGGAAAAACGTGTTCCTCTTTTAAATGACAACTTGGATCTTGGAAAACATAATTGGTTATATCTCTCCAATAGCCTCGCGACCCGTGAACCGAAATGACGTTTCCTGTATAATCCTGCCTACTTTTTATTGGATTTTTTGACATCCAAGTTTTATTTATTTTATTTCATATAATTGTGTTCCAATAAATCCCCAATGTTTTATATGATCCTTGTTTATCTCAGTTTATTTGGTTATTTGATGATATACTAGCGGACCCGGCAGACTTCGTCCCGCCCGCCCGTTGGTTTATATTCACAAAATTAACAACATTAATTCGATTCATTCAATCATAAATATCGAAATGTTTGAACAAATTATTGTTTAATTGTAAAACGTCAAAGAAAGTGAGGTTAGAATTTCTATTATTTACGCTTAAAAATGAAACTGCTAAATACATATCAAAATTTATTTCCAAAAGCGGGCAGCGATGCAGCGGACGGGTACTCGCTTGTCAAAACTTATTTCCACAACCGCCTATATTCCAACATATTAAAAGTTTAATGTTCGTTTGAACCCCCTTAGGGGTTGAATTTTCAAAAATCCTTTCTTAATGAGCGTCTACATCACAAAAGGAATATATGTGCCAAATTTAAACTCGATTGGGCGGATAGTTTTGGACATATGGTTATGAGTGAATGAATCAGTGAATCAGTGAATGGGAAATGGCTTATATAAGTATAGATTTAAGCCTTCCGGAGAGTTTGAAGCGAATTTACGTAAATCGAATCCGCCCTTTTTCAATAATTCGATTAGATCTTTTAGAAATGTTGTGACCTTTTCTTCTGAATTAGCACCTGTTAATAAGTCGTCTATATAAAAATCTCGTATTAAAATGTTAGAGATGGTTGGATAACTGTAAGCTTCTTGTGTCGCTAATTCGTGTAGACATTTTATTGCAAGGTATGGCGCTGAAGTCAAACCGTATGTGACGGTGTTTAAGCGATATGTTGAGACCTGTTCATATGGTTGATCGCGCCAGAACATTCGTTGATAATTTCGGTGGTCGGAATGCATTAGGACTTGACGATACCTTTTCGCGATATCTTCAGAAATTACATATTCATATGTTTGAAATCTCAACAAAATGCACGTTAGATCTTGCTGTAAGGAGTAGTATAGTAATGCCGATTCTGGGCCACTTGTCAGTTGTGCCATTCGCAAAGGCGGGAAATTCAAAAATCGGTGTTAGCAGTGATAGAAGCTAAAAACAGATATCGGGGCCGGAAATGCAGATGTCAGTGACCTTGTGACCTTGACTGTTATATATATATATATATATATATATATTCGGGTGGTCGTTAAAAATTAAATTTTTTCAGCCGCCTCAAAAAAACCTTCCTTTTGATGAGAAAATACAGGGGAATTTTTTTCTTTTTTTTTGGACAACAAGAACACGTGCCGCACGCCCTTTGAAGATTATTTCTTCATAAAATCACAGTTTTTTCAAAATATCTCTTGAAGTAGACGGATTTGAGAAAAAATCATTGAGGCAATTTCATAGGAAATAAAATCCTCCACGAAAAAGGTCTCATTTGATTTTTTCAGAAACTTTATATTTATGGAGATATTTTCAATAATCGACTTAGTAACTCCATAAAATCAAAATTTTCAGACGTATAAACATATTTTTTTCGGAAATAAAAACCATTAAATTAATAGTTGTGAATGTGACATAAGTTACAAAATGGTTTTTATTTAAGAAAAAAATACTTTCATACGTCTGAAAATTTTGATTTTATGGAGTTATTGAGTTCATTATTGAAAATATCTCCATAAATATGAACTTTATGAAAAAATCAAAAGAGACCTTTATTGTAAAAATTTTACTTCTATGAAATTTCTCTCAATGATTTTTCCTCATATCCGTCTACTTTAAGAGATATTTTGAAAAAACTGCAATTTTATGAAGAAATAATCTTCAAAGGGCGTGCGGCACGTGTTCTTGTTGTCCAATTAAAATTTTTTACTAAATACAAGATTATAATTCTTACTTACTCGAAAATTAAATTAAAAAGAACGGTCTTATACTTAAAATTAAAATGATTTACAGACAATCTGTTGTTATTAATAAATTCTAAAAATGCATATATATATATATATATATATATATTAGGGTGGTCGTTAAAAATTATTTTTTGTCAGCCGCCCTAAAAAAACGTTCCTTTTGATGAAACAATACGGGGGAATTTTTTTCTTTTTTTTTGGACAACAAGAACACGTGCCGCACGGCCTTTGAAGATTATTACTTCATGAAATTACAGTTTTTTCAAAATATCTCTTAAAGTAGACGGATTTGAGAAAAAATCATTGAAAGCAATTTCATAGAAATAAAATTCTCTACAAAAAAGGTCTCTTTTGATTTTTCATAAAGTTCATATTTATGGAGATATTTTCAATAATGAACTCAATAACTTCATAAAATCAAAATTTTCAGACATATAAAAGTATTTTTTTCTTAAATAAAAACCATTTGGTAACTTAAGTCACATTTACAATTATTAATTTAATCGTTTTTATTTCCGAAAAAAATATGTTTATACGTCTGAAAATTTTGATTTTATGGAGTTATTAAGTCGATTATTGAAAATATCTCCATAAATATAAAGTTTCTGAAAAAATTAAATGAGACCTTTTTTGTGGAGGATTTTATTTCCTATGAAATTGCTTCAATGATTTTTTCTCAAATCCGTCTACTTTAAGAGATATTTTGAAAAAACTGTAATTTCATGAAGAAATAATCTTCAAAGGCCGTGCGGCACGTGTTCTTGATGTCCAAAAAAAAAGAAAAAAATTCCCCCGTATTGTTTCATCAAAAGGAACGTTTTTTTAGGGCGGCTGACAAAAAATAATTTTTAACGACCACCCTAATATATATATATTAGACTGTATCAGAAAAATCGACTATTTTTTTTTTCGAAAGGCACCCTGCAAATATTGTTCAGGATGTCCAAACAATGGGTCTGTGAAAATATCAGCTCTTAATTTTAATATTTACAGGTGCCTCATCGCGATTTTCTATTTCCCATTTGATTAACATGGGAAAAAGGTTCTCTTGCACTTTGGAATTTTATAGCTCACATTCGAAACAATATTTCGAAATGACTAAAATATAGTCTTATACAAAATTTACCGCTCTACAAAAAAGGTCTCTTAGAA
>JAEDXX010000403.1:0-42500 GCA_021725515.1 Epicauta chinensis | reverse complement strand
ACTCAAAGACATCTAACATGATACTCTATCGATATGCAAAATTTCGAAAAAATCCATTATTACCACGTCGTGTCCTCCCCTTGTGAGGATCAATCAAAAGAATAGGTGAGTCTTGACTGAATGGAGTCGATGGCATATTTGGTGGTGTTTTATTCTGGTCTGTAACATTCATATTTTCCTTTTCAAAACCAATTAAACAACCAATTGAAGAAATCTGAGGTGTGAGTGTTTGTGTTCTGCTTTCAACTTCAACATTTTCACAAAGATTTGCATTCTCGTTTAAAGAAGATGTCGGGGCAGTGCTGTTGTAGTTTGATGTAGCACACATTCTGGGCAGGATCATTTTCCCTGTGGTGTGCAATATCATATATACCTAGTGAAAACAGAATCGGGTAAAGCATTAGTGTTTAGTGGATAAATTCCGCTTCTTTTAAAGCCACCAAGAGCATTTACATGTGTAGTAGCGCGTACCCATGCATTGCGTATAAGGGTTCCAGCATTATAACGACTTATCTTTTTATTTGGATTTGCGCGCATGAACTGATTAGTTTCATGGTTAAAGTAAGTTTTAAATGGCCCAAACACCGCTATATCGAATGCTTGTAAAGCCGAGGTTGTGTGGCTGGGTAAACGTAATAAAATAATATCGTTATCCAAAGCAACTTGCAGCATATCAGGTGCAGATGAATGTGATGAGTGTCCATCTAAAATAAGCAGTACCTTACCTTGCGGCTTAAGAGAAATGAAGTGTTCAGTGAGCCATTTATAAAAAAGATCGGTATTTATGTATGCTTTTTGCTCCTGTACACTTTTGAGCCCAGTGGTAGGCCGTTCTCGAATTCCGGTTTTTTATTTACACCTTTAATAATTACTGTTGGTGGAAGAAAATTACTAATTGCATTGCAACATGCTACGATAGTCATCGTTACACCTTTCTCCGAAGACGTTACTATTTTCGCGCCTTTTTTTCCAGGTTTATTGTTAAGCTGAATTCCTGATTCGTCCATATTAAAAATTCTTTCAGGCTTATCCATGAGAGTAGTATAGTAGTGCCGGTTCTGGAGCACTTAAAAGCTACTGCGCATGCGCAATGGCGGGAAATTCAAATTTCAAGGTGTCATATTTCGAGGTCAATGACCCGGTGTCAAATTTCAAGGTTATGTAAAAGGTCAATGACCTGGTGTCAAATTTCAAGGTTATGTAAAAGGTCAATGACCCGGTGTCAATTTTCAAGGTCTACGCCCCCTGGTGTCGATTTTCAAGGACAATGACCCTGGTGTCGAATTCCAAGGTCACATGGGGTCAATGCCCTGTTGCTAAATTTCAAGATCAATGGCTGGTGTCAAATTTCTAGATTAACGACCCCTGGTGTCAAATTTCAAGGTTAATGACCCACGTGTCAAATTTCAAGGTCGATCACTCAGTATCAAATTTCAAAGTCAAGGGCTCTGTATCAAATTCAAGGTCAATGGTCAAGTGTCAATTTTCAAGGTCACATAAAAGTTCAGTAACCCGGTGTCAAATTTCAAAATCATAGGAGGTGAATCACTGCGGTGTTCAATTCAAGGTCAGCTGGTGTCAAATTTCAATGTGTTATATTGCACAGAGCTTTGAACCGTTTCTTTCAACACGGTTTTCGGCTTCATTGGTGATCTGTAGATCAAATTTCAAAATGCTAACGCGCATGTCTGTACGGATGCTTATAAATAGTATAAATTTCATTAATAAATAATCATTCAGTATCTTGTCTTTGAAGTGCGAAGAACTTCAATCGTATAAAGATAAAAAAATGTCGTCAACCTTTTTTAACGATGTAAACGCTTCTTTATATTTGAAACCGTTTACTAATGTGAAAGAAATAGAAGTTGATGAAAAATTTGCAATCAAGTCATTTGGTAGAATAGCCACAAAGTATGGTGATAGGGTGGTTGTGGAATGTGATACATTCAAGACGCTGTTGCCACAACGATTTACAGAAAAATTTTCTAAAGATATGATAATTGAATTGAATAATGATATTTCCAAAGGACGATCAGTTTTTTTGATAAGCGAAGGTTCAGTGGGTGACACAACAAATGTCAAGTTTATAGAAGATTAGTGCATATTGGTAAAGAAGCATATTAGATTTATGGAGACTTTGTAGATATACATTTATTTTCAATAAAGAAATGTTGTTTTCAAATTGTATGACGTTATTTTCCTTTGACTTGAATTCTGATAATAATACTAGTCCAAATTCTTTAAGGTTATGACCCCAATAAAATTCCCATTATGTGGAAAGTCAATTAATACACAAAACGAAACAGAAGGCACAAATCCTATGATAAATAATGTTTCGAATATTTATGTTTTGTGAAATCCAGATCCGGATTCAAACAAGATAACGAGTTAAAATTAAAGGGGGGGGTGAATGACCTGCTGTCAAATTTCAAGGTCAATGACCCGGTGTCAAATTTCAAGGTCAATGACCCGGTGTTAAATTCCAAGGTTACATACAAGGGTCAATAACCCAGGTGTCAAATTTCTCAGGGATGAATGGCCAGGTGTCAAATTTCCAGGTTAACGACCCCTGGTGTTAAATTTAAAGGTTAATGACCCCAGTGTCAAATTTCAAGGTCAACGGCCTAGTGTCAAATTCCAAGGTGAAACGATCTCGAATTTAATGATCGTGGTGTCCAATTCCAGGTTATCTGACGTCAAATTGTTTAACTAGGCCTCCTGATATAAACAGATCCTCATTTCGTATACCTGTTGTTATCAAGATGGTTGTTCCGGTGAAATTTAAGTGTATTAAATGTGGAGGTGAGTCAGATCAACCGAATACTTTATGCGTTGCGTGTAGTTTCATGGAATTGGTTAGAGAGATACATAAGTCAAAGCAAATACCAAGCTCCTTTTTCCGACGTACCTAGTGCGCATGCACTAAATTGTGTATATATTACGTATACAATTGAGGAGTTACTATTTTGTCTTCAAAGTGGAAGTGAGCAAGTTCGAGATAAGGAAAAAAAAATGTCTACAGTTTTCGTGAATGACGTTAACGTCTCGTTACACGTGAAACCATTTGTTGATGTCAAGACTCTGAAGATTGGGGAAAAGTTTGAGGTTAAATCATTCAGTAGGGTGAACACAAAAGATGGTGACGCAGTAGTAGTGGAGTGCAAAGACTTCAAAGTAGTGTTGCCTGACCACTATACAGAAGAGCTTACTAGAAGCGAGATAGATTACATGAATGATATTATTTTTGAAGGAAGTTTGATTTTCATGGTTATTGAAGAGCCTACTGCTGGTGAAAATGCCAAGATTGAATTTATGGATATCTAGTGCGCATGTCTACAACTTCTAGCTCATATATATATAGTTACAGTGCATCAAAAAAGTGTCATTCTTCAAAATGTTATCAACACAGATTCTTCTTGTTACGAGTCTAATTGTAAACAGTACATTGTTTACGTCAATTCCTTTTAACATATCAGCATGCTTCGCAACAATTGATTACAACAATACATTTGATGAGTCATGGCCTAGTAAATGGAGTAAAATGGAGATTCATTCTGAAATGTGTACCTTGCCAATACAAAGGGCACATGACTTTGTTACATTTAAAATTCGCTACTTGCTACCAAACCAAACATACGTAGATAGTGAATGGCAAACAACCGTCAGTGAAAATTTTCATAAAAGTGAATATATTCTCAAGAATAACTGCACTTGGACCACCCAATGTGGTTATCAAGATGTTGGTGTAATGATGTTTGCTTTCATAGGACTTGTTTTCTTTTGGATCAGTATAGGATTACTGATAAGTAAATTGTGCATAATGTTAACTAGATCTTTATATAATATTGAATAAAACAAAATACGTTTCTTTGTATATTACTTTATTTATCAATTCCTTACACTATAAATGTTTACGTAAGATTGTTTTTGTCAATCCAGCTGTTGAATTTCTTGTCAAATCCAAGCCATTTTGCTTGCTAACAGCTTTAAACAGACCTGTTTGTTAGAGATAACAGCTTTAAACAGACCTGTTAAACAGCTTTAAACAGAGCTGTTTGGTAATGATAACAGCTTTAAACAGATCTGTTTGATAATGATAACAGCTTCAAACAGCTTGCTAACAGCTTTAAACAGACCTGTTTGTTAGAGATAACAGCTTTAAACAGACCTGTTAAACAGCTTTAAACAGAGCTGTTAAACAGCTTTAAACAGACCTGTTTGAAGCTGTTATCATTATCAAACAGAGCTGTTTGGTAATGATAACAGCTTTAAACAGATCTGTTTGATAATGATAACAGCTTCAAACAGCTTGCTAACAGCTTTAAACAGACCTGTTAAACAGCTTTAAACAGAGCTGTTTGGTAATGATAACAGCTTTAAACAGCTTGCTAACAGCTTTAAACAGACCTGTTTGTTAGAGATAACAGCTTTAAACAGACCTGTTAAACAGCTTTAAACAGAGCTGTTTGGTAATGATAACAGCTTTAAACAGACCTGTTAAACAGCTTTAAACAGACCTGTTAAACAGCTTTAAACAGAGCTGTTTGGTAATGATAACAGCTTTAAACAGATCTGTTTGATAATGATAACAGCTTCAAACAGCTTGCTAACAGCTTTAAACAGACCTGTTTGTTAGAGATAACAGCTTTAAACAGACCTGTTAAACAGCTTTAATCAGAGCTGTTTGATAATGATAACAGCTTCAAACAGGTCTGTTTAAAGCTGTTTAACAGGTCTGTTTAAAGCTGTTAGCAAGCTGTTTGAAGCTGTTATCATTATCAAACAGATCTGTTTAAAGCTGTTATCATTACCAAACAGCTCTGTTTAAAGCTGTTTAACAGGTCTGTTTAAAGCTGTTATCTCTAACAAACAGGTCTGTTTAAAGCTGTTAGCAAGCTGTTTGAAGCTGTTATCATTATCAAACAGATCTGTTTAAAGCTGTTATCATTATCAAACAGGTCTGTTTAAAGCTGTTATCTCTAACAAACAGGTCTGTTTAAAGCTGTTAGCAAGCTGTTTGAAGCTGTTATCATTATCAAACAGATCTGTTTAAAGCTGTTATCATTACCAAACAGCTCTGTTTAAAGCTGTTTAACAGGTCTGTTTAAAGCTGTTATCTCTAACAAACAGGTCTGTTTAAAGCTGTTAGCAAGCTGTTTGAAGCTGTTATCATTATCAAACAGATCTGTTTAAAGCTGTTATCATTACCAAACAGCTCTGTTTAAAGCTGTTTAACAGGTCTGTTTAAAGCTGTTATCTCTAACAAACAGGTCTGTTTAAAGCTGTTATCATTACCAAACAGCTCTGTTTAAAGCTGTTTAACAGGTCTGTTTAAAGCTGTTATCTCTAACAAACAGGTCTGTTTAAAGCTGTTAGCAAGCTGTTTAAAGCTGTTATCATTACCAAACAGCTCTGTTTAAAGCTGTTTAACAGGTCTGTTTAAAGCTGTTATCTCTAACAAACAGGTCTGTTTAAAGCTGTTAGCAAGCTGTTTGAAGCTGTTATCATTATCAAACAGATCTGTTTAAAGCTGTTATCATTACCAAACAGCTCTGTTTAAAGCTGTTTAACAGGTCTGTTTAAAGCTGTTATCTCTAACAAACAGGTCTGTTTAAAGCTGTTAGCAAGCTGTTTGAAGCTGTTATCATTATCAAACAGATCTGTTTAAAGCTGTTATCATTACCAAACAGCTCTGTTTAAAGCTGTTTAACAGGTCTGTTTAAAGCTGTTATCTCTAACAAACAGGTCTGTTTAAAGCTGTTAGCAAGCTGTTTGAAGCTGTTATCATTATCAAACAGATCTGTTTAAAGCTGTTATCATTACCAAACAGCTCTGTTTAAAGCTGTTTAACAGGTCTGTTTAAAGCTGTTATCATTACCAAACAGCTCTGTTTAAAGCTGTTATCATTACCAAACAGCTCTGTTTAAAGCTGTTTAACAGGTCTGTTTAAAGCTGTTATCTCTAACAAACAGGTCTGTTTAAAGCTGTTAGCAAGCTGTTTAAAGCTGTTATCATTACCAAACAGCTCTGTTTAAAGCTGTTTAACAGGTCTGTTTAAAGCTGTTAGCAAGCTGTTTGAAGCTGTTATCATTATCAAACAGATCTGTTTAAAGCTGTTATCATTATCAAACAGCTCTGTTTGATAATGATAACAGCTTCAAACAGGTCTGTTTAAAGCTGTTATCATTACCAAACAGCTCTGTTTAAAGCTGTTTAACAGGTCTGTTTAAAGCTGTTATCTCTAACAAACAGGTCTGTTTAAAGCTGTTAGCAAGCTGTTTGAAGCTGTTATCATTATCAAACAGATCTGTTTAAAGCTGTTATCATTACCAAACAGCTCTGTTTAAAGCTGTTTAACAGGTCTGTTTGAAGCTGTTATCATTATCAAACAGATCTGTTTAAAGCTGTTATCATTATCAAACAGGTCTGTTTAAAGCTGTTTAACAGATCTGTTTAAAGCTGTTATCATTATCAAACAGGTCTGTTTAAAGCTGTTATCATTACCAAACAGCTCTGTTTAAAGCTGTTTAACAGGTCTGTTTAAAGCTGTTAGCAAGCTGTTTGAAGCTGTTATCATTATCAAACAGATCTGTTTAAAGCTGTTATCATTACCAAACAGCTCTGTTTGATAATGATAACAGCTTTAAACAGAGCTGTTTGAAGCTGTTATCATTACCAAACAGCTCTGTTTAAAGCTGTTTAACAGGTCTGTTTAAAGCTGTTATCTCTAACAAACAGGTCTGTTTAAAGCTGTTAGCAAGCTGTTTGAAGCTGTTATCATTATCAAACAGATCTGTTTAAAGCTGTTATCATTACCAAACAGCTCTGTTTAAAGCTGTTTAACAGGTCTGTTTAAAGCTGTTATCTCTAACAAACAGGTCTGTTTAAAGCTGTTAGCAAGCAAAATGGCTTGGATTTGACAAGAAATTCAACAGCTGGATTGACAAAAACAATCTTACGTAAACATTTATAGTGTAAGGAATTGATAAATAAAGTAATATACAAAGAAACGTATTTTGTTTTATTCAATATTATATAAAGTTCTAGTTAACATTATACACAATTTACTTATCAGTAATCCTACACTGATCCAAAAGAAAACAAGTCCTATGAAAGCAAACATCATTACACCAACATCTTGATAACCACATTGGGTGGTCCAAGTGCAGTTATTCTTGAGAATATATTCACTTTTATGAAAATTTTCACTGACGGTTGTTTGCCATTCACTATCTACGTATGTTTGGTTTGGTAGCAAGTAGCGAATTTTAAATGTAACAAAGTCATGTGCCCTTTGTATTGGCAAGGTACACATTTCAGAATGAATCTCCATTTTACTCCATTTACTAGGCCATGACTCATCAAATGTATTGTTGTAATCAATTGTTGCGAAGCATGCTGATATGTTAAAAGGAATTGACGTAAACAATGTACTGTTTACAATTAGACTCGTAACAAGAAGAATCTGTGTTGATAACATTTTGAAGAATGACACTTTTTTGATGCACTGTAACTATATATATATGAGCTAGAAGTTGTAGACATGCGCACTAGATATCCATAAATTCAATCTTGGCATTTTCACCAGCAGTAGGCTCTTCAATAACCATGAAAATCAAACTTCCTTCAAAAATAATATCATTCATGTAATCTATCTCGCTTCTAGTAAGCTCTTCTGTATAGTGGTCAGGCAACACTACTTTGAAGTCTTTGCACTCCACTACTACTGCGTCACCATCTTTTGTGTTCACCCTACTGAATGATTTAACCTCAAACTTTTCCCCAATCTTCAGAGTCTTGACATCAACAAATGGTTTCACGTGTAACGAGACGTTAACGTCATTCACGAAAACTGTAGACATTTTTTTTTCCTTATCTCGAACTTGCTCACTTCCACTTTGAAGACAAAATAGTAACTCCTCAATTGTATACGTAATATATACACAATTTAGTGCATGCGCACTAGGTACGTCGGAAAAAGGAGCTTGGTATTTGCTTTGACTTATGTATCTCTCTAACCAATTCCATGAAACTACACGCAACGCATAAAGTATTCGGTTGATCTGACTCACCTCCACATTTAATACACTTAAATTTCACCGGAACAACCATCTTGATAACAACAGGTATACGAAATGAGGATCTGTTTATATCAGGAGGCCTAGTTAAACAATTTGACGTCAGATAACCTGGAATTGGACACCACGATCATTAAATTCGAGATCGTTTCACCTTGGAATTTGACACTAGGCCGTTGACCTTGAAATTTGACACTGGGGTCATTAACCTTTAAATTTAACACCAGGGGTCGTTAACCTGGAAATTTGACACCTGGCCATTCATCCCTGAGAAATTTGACACCTGGGTTATTGACCCTTGTATGTAACCTTGGAATTTAACACCGGGTCATTGACCTTGAAATTTGACACCGGGTCATTGACCTTGAAATTTGACAGCAGGTCATTCACCCCCCCCTTTAATTTTAACTCGTTATCTTGTTTGAATCCGGATCTGGATTTCACAAAACATAAATATTCGAAACATTATTTATCATAGGATTTGTGCCTTCTGTTTCGTTTTGTGTATTAATTGACTTTCCACATAATGGGAATTTTATTGGGGTCATAACCTTAAAGAATTTGGACTAGTATTATTATCAGAATTCAAGTCAAAGGAAAATAACGTCATACAATTTGAAAACAACATTTCTTTATTGAAAATAAATGTATATCTACAAAGTCTCCATAAATCTAATATGCTTCTTTACCAATATGCACTAATCTTCTATAAACTTGACATTTGTTGTGTCACCCACTGAACCTTCGCTTATCAAAAAAACTGATCGTCCTTTGGAAATATCATTATTCAATTCAATTATCATATCTTTAGAAAATTTTTCTGTAAATCGTTGTGGCAACAGCGTCTTGAATGTATCACATTCCACAACCACCCTATCACCATACTTTGTGGCTATTCTACCAAATGACTTGATTGCAAATTTTTCATCAACTTCTATTTCTTTCACATTAGTAAACGGTTTCAAATATAAAGAAGCGTTTACATCGTTAAAAAAGGTTGACGACATTTTTTTATCTTTATACGATTGAAGTTCTTCGCACTTCAAAGACAAGATACTGAATGATTATTTATTAATGAAATTTATACTATTTATAAGCATCCGTACAGACATGCGCGTTAGCATTTTGAAATTTGATCTACAGATCACCAATGAAGCCGAAAACCGTGTTGAAAGAAACGGTTCAAAGCTCTGTGCAATATAACACATTGAAATTTGACACCAGCTGACCTTGAATTGAACACCGCAGTGATTCACCTCCTATGATTTTGAAATTTGACACCGGGTTACTGAACTTTTATGTGACCTTGAAAATTGACACTTGACCATTGACCTTGAATTTGATACAGAGCCATTGACTTTGAAATTTGATACTGAGTGATCGACCTTGAAATTTGACACGTGGGTCATTAACCTTGAAATTTGACACCAGGGGTCGTTAATCTAGAAATTTGACACCAGCCATTGACCTTGAAATTTAGCAACAGGGCATTGACCCCATGTGACCTTGGAATTCGACACCAGGGTCATTGTCCTTGAAAATCGACACCAGGGGGCGTTGACCTTGAAAATTGACACCGGGTCATTGACCTTTTACATAACCTTGAAATTTGACACCAGGTCATTGACCTTTTACATAACCTTGAAATTTGACACCGGGTCATTGACCTCGAAATATGACACCTTGAAATTTGAATTTCCCGCCATTGCGCATGCGCAGTAGCTTTTAAGTGCTCCAGAACCGGCACTACTATACTACTACTTTTATCAATTACATATTCCTGATACCATTGTTTCAAATCTGTTGCTTGATCAATTGGTGAATTTTTTGTAACGAAAGTCTTTAAATCCACCTCACCAGTTTGGGGCTTAACAAAATTAGCTGATAAAGCAACATTTATCTTTAGGAGACACTTCTTAACCTCATTCTTAACCCTAAATTTAAATGGTCTGAATGTTCTTTTTAGAAACTCGAGCGGATCTTTAATATTCACATTCGATATGAATCCTGTACGAATTCTGCCGTTGAAACAGGATTCAGTATCCTCCCACGAGACTTTTGATTGTCTATCGGTCACTCCCGCACCTGTTTTCACTGACACTTGTTTTCTAATGTTTTTCAGTTTGTACCGATAACACTTTAAATATGATAGAGTGCATTCCAATGAAAAACGATTTTCCAAAACACTGTCTTCATATAGTCTATTTTTTATTGCTTTACGTAAAATACGAATGGTACCGTTCACATGATGTAATAAACTATTAACCTCCTCAACTGATTTAATTTTCGAAATGTATTGACGTATCAGCTTGAGGGCGTCTTTACCAAGTACAGTGATAGTTGTCATGGTATGGACTACTTGTATGTTTACACGTTTACCAGACAAATGATTGAAATTGGTTAAACAAGACGAGCTTATATACAATTGACACGTGAAATATGAGACGTAACCCAACACCAGAGACAGAGACAGAAACAAAGACAGAGAAAGATTCATTTGAATTTCGCAATTTTATAGAAAAGTCTAGTTTGTAATTATAAATAAATAATAATAATACAAACACACAATTTATTTATTTAGGTAATGAGTCATACTGGAAATTGTATATACAATTGACATGTGAAATATGAGACGTAACCCAACACCAGAGACAGAGACAGAAACAAAGACAGAGAAAGATTCATTTGAATTTCGCAATTTCATAAAAAAGTCTAGTTTGTAATTATAAATAAATAATAATAATACAAACACACAATTTATTTATTTAGGTAATGAGTCATACTGAAAATTGTATATACAATTGACACGTGAAATATGAGAGGTAACCCAACACCAGAGACAGAGACAGAAACAAAGACAGAGAAAGATTCATTTGAATTTCGCAATTTTATAGAAAAGTCTAGTTTGTAATTATAAATAAATAATAATAATACAAACACACAATTTATTTATTTAGGTAATGAGTCATACTGAAAATTGTATATACAATTGACACGTGAAATATGAGAGGTAACCCAAAACCAGAGACAGAGACAGAAACAAAGACAGAGAAAGATTCATTTGAATTTCGCAATTTTATAGAAAAGTCTAGTTTGTGATTATAGGTATAAATAATAATAATAATAACACACACATACACACAATTTATTTATTTAGGTAATGAGTCATACAGGAAATTGTATATATGTTTAACATTACTCAAGCTACATATTGCACGGGTATTCGCATGAAATTTACATTCATTGTTTTCTCCTGTTGGAAACTTTGGACATTCTTTCTGAATATCCAAATCAATAATAAACGGACATTTTTCTCCCAATACTGCTAACAGGAATTGCTTCTTAATAGCCCCTTTGACGTAAACAATTACATTGTTCTTCTCCTCCTCTTCCACTAAGTGTAGATTTAATAACTTCGTTACGTATTCTTGTTCCAAGTGACCAAAACTGTAGGGCACACAATGATGATGCGTTTCCAAATACTTAACTTGACGCTGATAGACCTTAGGTACCCCAGCAAATGGTCTATCCGCCTTGAAACTGTAATGTGAGTACTTGACTCCATCAAAAATTGACAACTCTTTCACTATAAAATGAGGCACATTGAATCCCTGTACATCCACAGCAATAATTTTCATTTTGATTTAGTGTGTGTAATTGTCGAATACTCAGCGTTGACTGATACGTTAGGGCAAAGCAAAAGCATTTTTAGGATCACCAGACCGTTGACCTTGAAATTTGACATCTGGGTCATTAACCTTAAAATTTGACACCAGGGGTCGTTAACCTTGAAATTTGATACCAGAGGTCGTTAACCCAAAAATTTGACACCGGGGTCATTAACCTTTAAATTTAACACCAGGGGTCGTTAACCTGGAAATTTGACACCAGCCATTGACTTTGAAATTTGACACGGGGGTATTGACCCCATGTGACCTTGGAATTTGACACCAGGGTCATTGTCCTTGAAAATCGACACCAGGGGCGTTGACCTTGAAAATTGACACCGGGTCATTGACCTTTTACATAACCTTGAAATTTGACACCAGGTCATTGACCTTTTACATAACCTTGAAATTTGACACCAGGACATTGACCTCGAAATATGACACCTTGAAATTTGAATTTCCCGCCATTGCGCATGCGCAGTAGCTTTTAAGTGATCCAGAACCGGTACTACTATACTACTCATGAGATCATTATCGGTCAGGACTTTCGTCAGAAGTTCATGAAAATTATTCACTTCTTCTGTGCTAAGATCTTTTGCCCTGGCGACAGATAAACCTTCTGCTTGCCTGACAGACAGCTCTGGATTTCGCTCCATAAAACTTTTAAACCATTCATCTTCAGCCCTCTGGTTTTCATTATCAAAATTGTGTTGAATCTGCAGCTTTTTGGCAAGCTGGTACGCTAGCTTACATATAGATCTTCTATCTGGGGGAAATATCGCGTCCTCAAGCTTCAGAATGTGCGCTATCAACATTTTTTCATTTTCAAAACCCAAGATAGGATGTTTTCCCAAAGTTAACATAGTTTTGTTTTTAATAGCGTAACGCCTTCGTAATGTTCTAGATATTTCATTGACCCCCAATTCTTTTTTGTCAATTTCATCGTAAGCTGACTGTAGCTGCTCTATTTTCCAAGAGATTACTCGAGCTCGTACGCCCTCTTTTCTTTTATATTTCCTTGGTATGGCTCACCTACAACAAGCAAGTGTCCCACACACACATTATATCTATTAGTTAGTAACAAAATAGTCATGACTTAATACAAATACACTTTAAAAATACTTTGACAGAGCTCTTACAGTGTTGAGGGATAGAAGCCCCTAGGGGCATATATCCTTTGAAAACACGGGGCGACTATCCTTTACGCTAGGGATAGATGCCCCTTTATATTTTAAGTAAAATAAATGCAAAAAATCAGTGATTAACTTCTAAATGTGTTTTTAATGAACCAATGTATTAATATAATTAAAATAAAATGTAAATCCATTAACCTAGGGGTTAATATTATTTAGTAGACTTATTATCAGCGTAATAAAATAAAAAAATGAATTGATAATTGTAATCAAGTAGATATTACCTACTGATTACATAATATGCATGTATTGGATGGGTATTATTTACTAGAATAATGCATATTTGGAGATAGATGCTTACAAAAAAAAAATACTAAAGTTCTAACATCAAAATTTACTTGAAAAAATCCGTTATATTTTTCTGCGTTTCAGTTTTTACATTTTATGAGTGTTTTGCTAGTTCATATATTTTATCAAATATCGTTTTATCAACAACCGCCGAATATTCAAAAAATTTGTGGAGCGTGGATGAGTTCCTCGAATTATAAGAAAACAAGAATATATGCACGTTCAGGCATTCGAATAGAATAATTGTTTTTTGAAATTTAAGAATGAGTTATAAATAGCAAATGTAAATACGTTTAACTGTTGCTTATAGAGGTACAGGCAATTAACAATCTCAGTTATAGAGGTCCATGAGCGAAAAACGACTCTCACTTATACAGGTTTTTGTTTCTCATTCATAGAAGTTTTATAGGGGTAAAATTACGGGACCAAACAATTACTCTCACTTACAGAGTTTTTTGGCTTATCCAGTTCTCCCTTACTCAGGTCTGACTGTATTTGATGGGGGTTTGAGTTGGACCAATATCGACTGTTATTCTGGTTCAGTGTTCCATCGGTGGTAAAGTGGGCTTTGTCTGACCAAATAACAAGTTTGCGGAATTCTGGATCTTCACATATTTTATTTAAATACAATCGAGAGAATCTCATCTTCTGTTGACGGCCTTGAGGTGATATAAATTGGCATTTAAATGGTTCATATGGATGAAATCGGTTTCTCTTAAGTATTTTCAATGCTTTATCTCTAGATACACCAGTATGATGCTCAAATACTAGAGATTGTTTAAGCTAATGCTAATACATTAATTATATCATCTTCTTTATTTATTTTTAGTCTAAGAGCCGGTCGGTAAAAATGTACGTTCATCGCGCAATCCACTGGAAAAAGGTGTAAAGGTAAGTACACATGTAGGACTATAACAGCGGTTTCCAAACTTTGAGCACTAACGCACCCTTATAAAAAATGTTATCTCTGCCGCCCCCCTTATAAAAATATTATCACTGACGCCCCCCCCCCCCATTGGAAAAAAATTGTAAACAATTCGTAAATAATTTCTTTACTGAAAAAATCACGTTCAAAGTACGCATTCATACGGTTGTAGTGGCATAAAATCCAACGTTGAGCTCATATTCTCTTAGCGGACGACAGGTCTATTCGACACTGGAGAGCAAACCCTATTCTGTACTTATACACTAAATGACTCTGACCGCCTGAGAATTATTATTGTTAAAATATTACGTACAGTAGCGAGTAGAAAAATCAATGTTAATATAAAATGTCCATTATTCGAGAATTATGTTCAAGCGCGTATTCTAAAAACCATGAGTTTATCAGAACACTGACGATATTTGCAATTAACCTGCGCCCCCCTGAAGAAAAATTTAAGAATTTCGTTCACTACGTAAGACCAAAAATCAACTACCATTTGAAAGATTATTGTATAAGGTACTAGAAGAATCTGGGTTGCCACCTCCAAATCAGCCGCAACCCTTTAGCGCAGATGCCCTTTAATTTAGAGATTTACGTTCATCAAGTTATTGAATAAATTATATATCAAATGAAAGCTCATTGGATCCATAATAAAATAAAATTTGGGTTGCCAGTTTTAAATGGCCGCAAACAAGGGTTGCCAGCATTTGAAAATTCGTAAGTTTTAAGATGGATTGTAATTAATTAAAATTTTTTCAAAGAGTCAATTATCAAAATTTTTTATACACGAGAGTGAATAGATGGAAGTGGTAACAGAGAACTTCGGCGTAACAATAGACAGAGACGTGTAATGTTGGATTCTATGTGACAGACAAGGAGGCCTTGAATCAAATGGTATGTAATTACAACACTACATAATTCAGAATATAGTTTATAGTTTTTCTATATTGTTAAGATTAATTGACATTTAATTAAATTAATGGGCAGATTTGGGGGCACATAAAGTGCACGAAATTTAAGAAAATGCAGTAAGCATTATTTGGATGCAACAAAATATAGTAGATGATTGACGAAAATTCATTTAAAAAGAAGTATAAATAAATATAAATAAAATTCAATTCGAATCTTTATTTCATTAATGTTGAAGACAAAATAATAGATTTAAACAAAATATTATAAATAAAATTCAATTCGAAAATGAATTCAACAAGACATATATTAAACAGGCTCAGATGTGTAACCGTCTTTGGCATTTTTTAAACGCTACAATGTTATACATTGTTTCAAACAATCTCTACGGGTCAGACAATTTGCAGTTACATTGGCTTAACCTATCTGACCAAAAACTCCGATATTGTGAATTCTTACTAAATGTCAGAAACTGTTGAAATTTGCTCTGCATATCTATAATACTAAGATAACATATCAGCAAAATAAAATCTCTCTTCATCAAATCAAGCTCATTAAAGATGAGCTTATCAACATAGGTGTCTTGCCTTAGTTATTAAAAAGCCCGAATCTGTAAAAATCTGTGGGAAAATTTAGCACGTAAGGTTTATGTCAATGAAAGTCAATATTGTCAAGAAATGAAAAAATTACCGACAAAACTTTTATTACCTTCAATTAACATATTGTTGAATACATTGTTTTATTTTTTGTTATTTTTGAATAGCGACAATTTTGAATTTTTTTTAAGCCATTATTTTGTCATAGAAGTTACGTGCTGTGTTGGGCAAAATTAAATTCTAGGACAATTAAAAATTAACAACTAATTAATTGTTAATTATGTTTATTATAATTAACGATTGATTAATTGCAATTGTGAAGACTCGCATTTAACAACTAATTAATTGTAATCGTGAAAACTCGCAACTAACAATTAATTAAATGTTAATCGTAAGTTTCATAATTAACGATTAATTGTCAATCGTTTTTAATGCTTTTGATTGAAAACTAATAATTAAAACTTATTGTTATGTGAACAGTAGCATCAAAACAAAAATTTAATGTTGCGATTTGTAAACAAATGAAGTTATATTTGTATACGCTACGTATACAAATATCTGTTCACATAAAATTAAAATCTTTCTGTATGGAAGTGGGTTAATTGTTAATTTTAATCGTTTTTCAAAACAATTGAAAATTTTAATTGCAATTGATTTAGTTGCTAGATACAATTAACATAGACTAATTCAGTTAAATTAATTGCAACGTGCAATTAATAGTTCAATTGCAATTAATGTTAACTGAAATTAAATTAATCACAATTAATTCTTTAATCAATTAATTAATTGATTGAAAATGGACACCAGCTTCAGCTAATTCTCGAGCAAGCTCTACTGCAGTTTTACGGCAATCATTTCGGCTAGAATTCAGTATTCGCTGGTCATCTCGTTTACTTGTCTTTCTTTTTGCCCCACATTTCCTCTACCTCTTCAGTGAGATATCCCCTCCTTATGGCGATTGATGATCCTGTTGACTGTAGCCCAACTTACTCCAACTTCTACTGCAATGTCTCTTTGAGTTTTTGTGGTATGCTTAGCCATTGTCACTATCATTACTCGTTTATTCATCGATACATCCATCTTTGTAGGTTGAACAACTTTTATTTGAAATAAACAAAAATAAGAAAAAAACACTCAATCGATATCAAAACACGTGCTGCACACTGAGCAATGCTTGCCAGACTGTGTCAAAAATAAAAATAACCACTGTATTGCCATTACAAATAATAACAATGTTGCCAAAGTCCAAAAATGTAAAAAAATGGTTTTGTTTCAATTAATCTGTTCGATACTGTACATCTGTTCTTTCCTTTACACCTTGTCCCATTGGATTGCGCGATGAACGTACATTTTTAGCGGCCGGCTTTTAGATTATTTATTGTAGGTCTTTGGCCTTGTTTTTGTAAATGATCCACAATTTATTAAATTGTCTTTTAATCTTTCAAAAATTCTGCTTTCGGATTAAGGAGTTTTACGCTTACGCTCCGAACCGCGGGACTAAGGAACGCATGAAAATAGACGTTCCGTCACGCGCGCCAAACCACACTCCATCGCGCGCTCCAGAAGCTGCTGTGTAAATGTAAATCCCACGTTCAAACCGAAGTTATTTTCGACCACGCGCAAAACTATTCAAAAATACAAAATTTGCTAATTTTTAGGGTTTATTGGAGCGGCATGTGGCGTTTCAGAAAAAAATCGTTTACACTTAGGATTGCGTGAATTAGCACACTCCACATGACTAAAATTGCGCAAGAGTAGCCGCGAGACTTCTGAATTTAAAAAATACTGTTGAATATTTTAGTTTGCACATTTTTTTTCCTTTTCGTTCAGTACTGGAATTTTATTAAAGCTGTAACGAACCGTATGTATTCGTTATTAAGTAACGGGTGCGCAATCAAGTGCCGAGTATCGAAACGTTACTCACGAATACATTTCGTTACTCACATTTTTCGTATTTTCATAGGTTTAGTACAACTGTTTCAGTTGGCGCAACTAACGTTGATGCGTATGTTGAAACGTTTAAAATATGTTTTTTATTTAATTTTTTATGTTTACTTTTATTCTAAGCAAAACAATTTTTTTATGTTGATTTTTCGTTACAATGTTGTTTTAATTTTATTGTAAATAAATAATTTTCGATACCTATTTGTTGCCTTTTAATCATAGTCGATGCGAGATGGGTTGCGATGTTATTGTGATATAACATTTTCTGACGGTTAAAATTTTCAAAATTGAAAATAGTAAATTAAGTGCAACTTCAGTAGATTCCGTCTACAGTTCAATTGTAATTCTAACCTTTACCCATTAAAGTCTGGTTCAAAATACGGTAAAGTGAAAAATGCACTTTACGCAGCTAGACATGTAACGTATAACTGCATGTTTTTACTGACGTATCAAAAGTAACGAATAAAGTAAGGATACGATAGTAACGAGTGCTAATTGTTATAGTAACGAATACATACGGGTACGTTTTTTTTCGTTACTTTTACACCTCTAAATTTTATACCAGAAGAGAAAATAATTATGGCATCCCCTAACATGATGTTATACTACTGCGATCAAAAAGTTAGGTGAATTTGTTTATAAAATGTAAATTCTTTATTTATTCATCCAAATCAATTTCCTCCCCTTCAAAGTAATCCCAGTTCGATAAAACGCACTTTTTCCAACGCTTTTTCCAGTCGGAACAGTCTTGTTCGGTATAGCCTTCAAGATCTTCTTAAAATAATAAAAATATAATCTGACGATTTCCATAAGCTGAAGTAACAAAAATGCTCAATAAAATTTAGTTCGAGCAGCTGGAACGAAACCCTTATTCCAAGTACCATTTGCTGTATGTCTTCAATTTTTGATGAATTATCGAACTGATCCATTTTTTTAAATATTATCAACAATAAACAAAAACAAATTACACTAACTTCACAGGTTGCGGTATCTCTCAGATACAATTCTCTAACTTAGGTTAATTAACTTGATTTTCGATCGACTTTGCCGTGGTCTTTTCGGTCTTACTTCACCTTTTGCACGATATTCACTGAATTGGTTGGTGGTTTCAGGGTCGTATAGGTAAACCCAAGTCTCGTCAACAGTAATGATGCATTTCAAGTGGTTCTGATAGTCAGACAGCAAAGTTTCACACACATCAACACGACACTTTTTTTTAAAACATTGATCGATTTTCACACCAATCGAGACTTGACGTGTTTAAGACACAAAACATCCTTCAAAATGGTTTGGACTGAGCCAAATGATATTCCAACACTATCAGCGAGATCTGTAATTGTCAATATGATTTTTTGGGCGGGGCCCTCGTCGGTAGACGTTGATGGTCGTCCAGAGCGCGGTTCGTCTTCAACGCGTTTTCAGCCCTATTTGAACTCCTTGTACCACTTATAAACGTTTTTATGTGACATAGTTTGATCACCAAAGGCCTTCCGCAACATTTTCAACGTGTCCGCCCTAGAATATTCTTTGCAAACAAAATTTGATGCAAGTTCTTTGCTCAACAAAATCACCCATTGTAAAAATCGAAAAATTCACTTTTGATTGTTTACAAAAACACATGTAACTCGGAGATAATTAAACCTTTTGACAAACAGACGCTTGGCAAATTTTATAAACAGTCCTACCAACCTAGGAAAAAAAATTACCTGCCTTCCTAATGCTCGGGAGTTTTAAATGCTAATTTCACCTTACTTTTTGATCACAGTAGTACATTTGTAAATGTAATAGTAATTTATCTATGTCACGAGTGCCATAAAAATTAGTTACAATCCGTGTAAAATGCAAAATTTTATGTACTAGCGTAAAAATAAAAAAAAAAACATTAATTTACCTTCAAACGTCACAAAAGTGACAGTTTTTGTGACTCAAATGACAAGGTAAAAATAGCATTTTGTGTGCTTAGGCGCTGTTTTCTTTTTTTATAAGCTTAGGCTTTTTTTATAAGCTTAACGCCTGTGACAAAATCTGTCACAGGCGTTTAATTTTTTTCGTTGTTTGAATTTTGTTTTTTGCTTCGCCATGGAAGCAGTACTGCCAAGATATTGTGATCAGTTAAGATTTTAATTTTTAAAAACTTTTCAATACTAAAAAATGTTATATTAAGACGTTTGAAGATAAACTAGTATATGTCATTCGGCGCAAAACTGTCTGTGTGCTTCAGCTGACATGTCTGCCTCACTGTCGTTCGGCAGACAACAATCAGCTTCAGCACACAAAGTTCCAGTTTTACGCCTAATAACTTAATCTACTATATTTTGCTTTAAATTCAACATTTTTAAAATTAAAAATTCAAGCTTCCCTTCTCTTCGTTTCTAAAGTAATTGTTTTCCTACCTGATTTTGAGTTACTAAGTGTTATAAATTACTTCATTATGTCACTTTATGTCACGTTAGTACATAAAATAATAAACATATTTTGAAATTCTTTCAGTTCAAAACAGATAATTACTTCAGCAATTATTGCCAATGTAATTCAATTCTCATTTGAAATTGAGTATTTTCTGTTGATTTTATTTACTTTCTCTTCTAACCTACAAAGTTATTTCTGAGTCTCAAATCGTTTTTAACATTAAACATTGTTCTTTTAAAATTTTTCGGGTTTGAACAACAGCTTCTCACGGCGTTGGACACATGTGGAAACCTTTTAAACATTTGGATGTGTTCTCTCCACGAAGGATTCATGGGTCTATTGACTAGTAGTTGTAGGATATTGTTTTATTGTTTTCATATCCGGTATTACTATTGTAAATATAATGGCTTTTCCTAGTTTTCTAGGAGTCTAATTCATACAACATCTGTGTCACATTCACAAGTGTTGGTCAAGACTGTAAAAAACAAGTCAATTAACACTAGTATTGGGCAGAATCGATACTTTCAAGAATCGAATACTCGGTATTCGGGTACTTTTAAGAATCGATTTCAGCATCGATACTTCGATACTATACATATCACTATTATTGAGAATAAAAATATATGATTTTGTATAATGTGAAATTTTGAAGCTATTATTATTATTGCGTTGTTGTTGTTCCATAATTATCTTGGTTAACTGAATGTCTTTCACTTACTTGTAATAAGCCGAAAATTTTCCCTTGTTTCTTTTGGCGTTTAAGGTTGCCTGCCTCACCTTGTGATGGAGCTGATTCGTTAGCTTTTTCTGGTTCAGTTGAATCTACGTCCATAGATTCCACAGGTTCAGTTTCGGATTGTTCTCCAATTATCCGTAAAAATCAACAGATTTTGTATTTATAGGTCAGTTTTGCGCATGTTCGAAAATAACTTTGGTTTGAACGTGGGATGGTGCGTGTGATTTGCATTTACACAGCAGCTTCTGAAGCGCACGATGGAGTGTGTTTTGACGCGCGTGACAGAACGTCTATTTTCACGCGTTCCTCAGTCACGCGGTTCGGAGCGTACGTGTAAACGGAGTGTGGCGTGTGTTTACACATGGCGTGTATTTACACTTAGACGCCTAAGTCATATCACACTTCTCATAATTTTCGTACTCAACCACCATTATTCTTTTTTTAAATTAAAAATAATTCAACGGCCAAATAAAATTTGCAACACTTATTACTTCCAAAGAAATAGAATTGTAATAACAATCGTCGCTAGGCAACCACAACAAATATATATATATATATATATATATATATATATTAGGGTGGTCGTTAAAAATTAAATTTTTTCAGCCGCCTCAAAAAAACCTTCCTTTTGATGAAAAAATACGGGGGAATTTTTTTCTTTTTTTTTGGACAACAAGAACACGTGCCGCACGGCCTTTGAAGATTATTTCTTCATGAAATTACAGTTTTTTCAAAATATCTCTTAAAGTAAACGGATTTGAGAAAAAATCATTGAAGCAATTTCTTAGGAAATAAAATCCTCCACAAAAAAGGTCTCATTTAATTTTTTTAGAAACTTTATATTAATGGAGATATTTTCAATAATCGACTTAATAACTCCATAAAATCAAAATTTTCAGACGTATAAACATATTTTTTTCGGAAATAAAAACGATTAAATTAATAATTGTAAATGTGACTTAACTTACCAAATGGTTTTTATTTAAGAAAAAAATACTTTTATATGTCTGAAAATTTTGATTTTATGAAGTTATTGAGTTCATTATTGAAAATATCTCCATAAATATGAACTTTATGAAAAAATCAAAAGAGACCTTTTTTGTAGAGAATATTATTTCTATGAAATTGCTTTCAATGATTTTTTCTCAAATCCGTCTACTTTAAGAGATATTTTGAAAAAACTGTAATTTCATGAAGAAATAATCTTCAAAGGCCGTGCGGCACGTGTTCTTGTTGTCCAAAAAAAAAGAAAAAAATTCCCCCGTATTTTTTCATCAAAAGGAAGGTTTTTTTGAGGCGGCTGAAAAAATTTAATTTTTAACGACCACCCTAATATATATATATATATATATATATATGTTACTGTGAAAGTCCGACATTGGTGAATGTCCGAAATATTTCATTACATTGTTGTACATTCGGACTTTCGATGAACAATTTCAAATTCTGCATCGCCACGCGTCATAGGTCATTATTTGAATACAAAATTAAGACTTCAAAGTTCCTAAATTGCATACCTGATGGTGTAACTAGAAAGTGGGATTCTAGAAACCAATGTAGATAAAGTGGGGAATTTTAGGCAGATTACCTAAATCTATATTAAAAATAACCTAACTGAAATATATTCTGCGCATCATAGTAACCGCCCTAACTCAGAAATAAGGGTATTTAGCAAATATTACCGACATACACCAAGCGCCTATGTCAACATTCACAGTAACATATATACAGGATGGGTTATAAAAACGCCCCAAGCCATAACTCCATTATTTTTAAAGGTATAACAATACTTCTTGGACAAGGTTGCACAGTTTATTATCATCTATGTTTTGGGATAGATGCCAAATCAATGCTGCTTCCTGTTTCACACGAAGTGGCATCAACTTCACTTTCTTAAATAGAACAGCCTGTATATTTTAATATTTCTGGATACATCGTTAAAATGTCTTTCAAAAAGCTCCAAGGCATTATATGCCTAAAACCAATCGTTAGTTAGATATTCGTCATTTAATGTATTTATTAAAGTAGGCATTTTGCAAATGATTACAAGCAATAGTTATTGTAAAGTAGTATTGTGTGCAACGGAATGGTGGATTGTTTGAGCAATCTCTGTAATAAAATAAGTTTAGTCGTTTGCTTATCTTAGATAAAATGAATAAAAAATTTCTATTCTTTCCTACTTAATTTACAGAATTTATAGCTTGTAAGCATATGCAAAATGCCTACTTTAATAAATACATTAACCCTTTCGCGACGGCACACCTACACCATTCTTCGCTATTATTCGCAACAGAGCGACTGACCGTACTTCGCCACTTTTCGCAACCAATGTATTAATAGCTATATTTTCCAATCGCTATTGAAATAAAATAAAAATATAATTATAATTTTAATGGTATTTATTACATATTATTTTTTAATAATTAATAATAATTAATAGATGACTGCCGTATATAAGCGGCATCAGCCTCTGTGGACCAAAAAATGGCTGCCGTATATATACGGCGACAGCCGCTGTGATGCACCAAGTGACTGCCGTATATATACGGCACCCGTCGCGAAAGGGTTAATTGACGAATATCTAACTAACGATTAGTTTTAGGCATATGATGCCTTATAGCTCTTAGAAAGACAATTTAACGCTGTATCCAGAAATAATAAAATATACAGGGTGTTCCAGTTAAGAAACTGAAGTTGATGCTACTTCCGGTGAAACAGGAAGCAGCATTGATTTGACATCTATCCTGAAACATAGACGATAATAAACTGTGCAACTTTGTTTAAGAAGTATTGTTATATCTTTAAAAATAATGGAGTTATGGCTTGGGGCGTTTTTTATAATCCATCCCTGTGTATAGCAAACCATATATATTTGAAATCATAAAAAAAATTGGGAATTTAACAAGCAATAAATTAAATATAGGTTCCATTTAAAAAACATAAGTTTGTGTTATATCTTGAAAATGAAAAAAGCTGAACAAAATTCAATTCAATAAATAAAATAAGCATGAAAAACTACACTAGAAACAATAAAAACATTGTCAAAATTTTTAATAATATCAGAGATATAGAGTACCACCAAAATAGCAAGAAAATGAGAAAACGGCCATAACTCAAAAACAAATGAATGTATCAAATATGTAATTACACTATCTGACTTGTCTCTAAAAAGTAGGAATGTCTTATCCGTTATTTTGTACAAACTCTCCTTGTAGGAGAGCCAAACTATCAAAAAGTAGCCTCCTTGTACAGGAAATTCTTTTTTCATAATGTCTTTTCTATGATACCAAAATCTGCAACGTTTGGAACATACGAATGTCCAGAGAGTAAAAATTTATGATCAATTACCTCAATGTTATTTTGCAAAGATAGGACAACCCCCCAACCACATTGTTGGGGGTAATATATAAAAAAAAGCATTGCTGCCTTTCTTTTGTTCTTTATTTGAACTTTGCTCTTTCTATGATTCGACAGGAATGATGTTAACAATTACTGTATAAAATAACCACTCGGGGTTGTAAGGGTGGGGATGCCACCTTCCTAGTCAGGACGGGACCTGCACTTAACATTCTCTAAATATACATAAACTAATATAATATAGTTACTAAAGAAAAAGAAAATTATCAAATGAAATATAGAGATACATTACAATTAGTTACACATTAAATAAAAACGTTTGATGGTGCATTTGCTTAAAATAGCGCTCTGTGAAAATAAAAAGCAAGGATTTTGCAAAAGGTAACCATTTACACAAATCAAGAACAAAATTCGGATAGTTTCGTTTTACTTCGGCTAGCTCATTTAGTTGGGAGTATATCCTCTGCTCAAGTAATTTTGGAAAGTTTGCAAGATCCTTTAACAATAGGGACGGCTGCGAGATCTCCCATAGTCGTCAACTAAGATAAATAAAGGTCCCAAGAACGTGTGCATCTGCCGATATAAGAAGGACCCACCCAGGACCCCACAAAGTTTCTAGCTAATCGGGAAATATGGAAAATTTAACCCAAATGTCATATAACACAGGTCTACAAAAAAAAATTTTTAAAATTGTTTAAAATTTGATAACCGACTTTTATGTACTTTTCAGCGCTGATTTCAAAAATGCAATCCGTTTTTTTCTATCACGTCAGGTTTTCTTACACAAAAGGGAATATTTTTGGATATAATAATAAAATTTAAGCCATTTTAAACATTTTTCCAAATTTATTACATTTTATTTTATTTATAAATCAGGTTCTAAACTACGTTTCCAGTACACTTCTATTTCTCTTTAAGTTTATAAGTCATCATAATAACGTTTTCTCTAGCTGTTGAAGCTCCTTTTGTTGCTTTTCCGGCTGTGGACTCGTTGAGGATCATCTCTTTTCAACATCCAGCAGTAGTCCGCTATCATGTTGACGTTCCATCTTCCTTTGTATCTTCTTTCCATTTCCTTTATGTCAAGATGTGAGTGGAGAAAATGAACTTTAATGCTCATATTACAACCAAGTTTCTTAAAGTTGTCGAGCATGTCTGTGACGATTTTTTTGTAGTTTGGATCTTTTTTGTTTCCTAGAAAACCGGTAACAACCAATTTAAAAGATATCCACGCTGCTTTTTCTTTTGTTTCCATTTTGTCCTCAAAGTTGGGATCTCTCATTAGTTTTCTAATGTCTGGCCCGACAAAGATTCCTTCCTTCAGCTTTGTCTCGGATAAACCAGGAAACTGCCCACAAAGATATCTGAAACGCTTTGCTTCTTTTGGCAATGCCTTGACAAACTGTTTCATCAGACCCAACTTAATGTGAAGTGGTGGAAGTAAGACCTTTTTGGGATCTACAAGGGCCAATCTTTTTTTATGTAGTGATGCTTTCTGTCTCTGCTGTCCCATTCACAGAGAAAGCAAGGAAATTTTGTATAGCCACATTGTTGGCCAAGCAGCATTGAAACCACTTTTAAATCACCACATAGTGTCCATTTGTGGTCTGAGTACAACAGTTTGTTTAAAACCAGTTCAAGGTTTTCGTAGGATTCTTTTAAGTGAACCGAGTGTCCAACTGGCATAGAAGCATACTTATTGCCATTGTGTAAAAGTACTGCTTTAAGGCTTCTTTTTGAAGAGTCAATAAAAAATCTCCACTCATCAGGAACATATTCTATTTTGAAACTAGCCATAAGTCCAGGAACATCACTGCAAAACACCAGGTCGCCTTCTTGAGAGAAGAAAGATACAAACTCCTTTTCCCTCGATCGATATCAAGAAAATGATGTACCCCGAGCCAACATATGTTTATCTTTCAAGCCTGATCCTAAAAGCTCTGCCGAGTCTTTGGGAAGGCCTAGGTCTCTAACTAAATCGTTCAGCTCAGATTGTGGGAATGGAATGGGATCGGTTGTGCCAGGATCGTAGCAATCACTGTCTTCTTCACTATTACCTTGCTGAGCCAATGGCTCGTGATCTAAAATATTATCCAAAGAATCTGGAGGAGAGGGTACTGGTACTTCAGGGCCATGAGGGACAGGGCGAACGGCTGATTGAATGTTAGGGTAAGAAATATCCTTTTTGTTTTTCAAATTGAAACCTTGTACGTTCCAAGAACAAAAATAGCAGTCATCACTATGGTTTTTGGGCTCCCTCCAAACCATTGGTATTCCAAAACGAAAGGACTGTTTTTTACCTTGAAACCATTGCCTGAGTTCTTCAACACACACTGAACAAACTTTGTGTGGGGCCCAAGGCTTATCTTGATTGCCTAACTTTATACCAAAATAGGCAAAATATATCTTTTCAACGAATTTGGAAATGTTTCTTTGTTGCTTTTTAACAGCATAATTACCACAAATGTAGCAGAAGCAATCTGGTGAGTTTATACATCCTCTGGTAGCCATTGTCCATGTAAAAACTACACAACACAAGTAAACAGGCACAACTTTAAAGCACTAGTAACAACAACATGTGAACAGCACAGAGTGAAGAGGTACTGTGAAGTGAAGCATTGAACATTAGCTCACTGCTTGGAGATGGAGGAGGAAGGGGCAGCGCGACAGACAGGCACTGACATGAAAGATGTTAAGTGAGTCAGTAAGTGGATGGCGGAGGGGGGAGAGCAAGGACAAGCACTGTCATGAAAATACTGCTGGTTTCTCCTAATTACCATTTATTTTACGTATAACTCATGTAGTATCAAAATTGCTATGCAACAGAAAATGCATTGAAGTTTTTTTAATAGTTTTTAAAAGTACCTTAGGCTAAAGAACAGTTATTGGAGATCCAAAATACCAAAATTCAAACTCACTAGAGTACAGAGATATGTATGAAAATATCGAAAAAAGCTAAAATTATACAAGCAGTTTATGAAATAACTGTACGTGATGGAATTTTTTTGATCTTTTTTCTGAAATCACCGTTGAAAACAACATGAAAATCACTTATTAAATTTGAAACAATTTTTATGTCGCAGACCTGTGTAATTATCCGTACGTCAAAGCAACTACCACCACAAGCATGCTCTCGATACATGAAATTAGAATATGTTTTTTTCATTTCTTAAACTCAATTTCAGTCAAAAAAATAATCAGAAGATTGGATGCATATTATGTAAGGTTAGTGGCCCCGACCTTCAGTGTTGCAAACGTATGCAATCAGATGTTGGTATACATTGACGGCACCGCAAGTGATTGTGCAAAATCGTTAAGGCAGTAGAAATGGTTTATTGACACTAATTATTTACTATTGTCGAAGACGTATACGGAAAATGTTTAAAAAAACTAGTGTTCGGAAAATTAGATTAATTAAAATAGATTCGAAATAATAAGTAACGTAAACAAAAAAAAACACCTACAACCATAATTCGTTATTCTCATAGAAATAACGATTACTATTATTAATGACGCACATTTAACTATGATAAACGTGTCTAAAAAAAATACGAACCACGGGCCGCTTGATGAGCGTGGACAATTCGGCCCGTGACTTGATTTTGGTTGAGTAAGTGTTAGACGGGTTCCATTTATAACTTAAATAACGTCAATGCAATTTGAACAAAATTATTGCCTTATTTTCTTATTTAATGAATTACAGTCTATTGTTTCGTACGTACTTCCCCCTGATGGTGGGGAATACGTATTTTAGAAAATACAGATTTACCAATTTTCTCCCACTTAGATGTTATTTGCTGGCTGGGGTACTACGTTGCAAGATTGTGCGATTTATCGTCGGTAATCATAAAATTTAGCAAATAAAATTTTTGTTTCATTACATAACTCGTCTAGCCAACAACTTGCAGATCAAATTTTCATGTTGCAACAATGTGATTTCAAAATCCCGGATTTTTCCTTAACAGTAACTGTAAATTCATCTAAACAATAAACACAATTCCCAATCCGGCAACGTTGAAACATTGTATTTAAAACAACAACAAACAATTTCTATCCAGAACGTATAAAAATTATTAAAATATTCAAACGAAGTGATGAAAATTATTATTCACTAAATTTTAGTGACTCGTTTAAGGCGTTACACCTAGTTGGCGGCTGAAAAAAAGGCGCGTTTTTGTGAATTTTTTTTGGGAAAATGATTGCAGGTTTTGAACTGTTTTTGAAGAAACTTCTTTAGGCGCGCTTGGGGGTAAATATTTTTCAATGTAACAGAAGAGCGGGGGCGTTACCAATAGCGTCGCTTATACTCTGTTAGTTCTGCCAACTGCGAAAATAAACACTAGGGGACTAGGGTCTAAAGTTGGTGGCATTGATTGATGTACAACGCCCTCTGGAACGAAACTAAAATTTCAAGGCTTACCTGGGTGATTTATGAATTTATAAATTAACTAGCAGAGCCGGCAGACTTCGTCCCGCCGTTCGTTGATTTATATTCATAAAATTAACAATATGAATTCTATTAATTAAATCGTAATCTGGCAAAATATCGAACAATAACATCAAAGAAAATCAAGTTAGAATCACTGTTGTTAGCTTTTTAAAATGAAAATGTATAAATTAATTAATGGCGTTAAATTATACAGTTGCGACCAAAAAATTTCGAACATCAAGGACATCTAATTGTCACTTGGTGTAGGACAGCCTTTAATATTTTATATTCAAATAGTCAGTAATTTTGACATTAAACGTTAATAATAACAGTAATGTTTGGCTCAGTCTAAATATTTTTAGACGTCAAAAAATATGTCGAAAATTTTTGACCGCAACTGTATATGTAAATACAGTATGTAAATGTAAATATAGAAAAAGACAACTGCAGAAAAAAATCGAGCTTTCAGACAACCAATCAAAGAAATAAACTTCATCTCTAACCCAAGAAGTTTCGCTTCTAACGCGCGGCATTCCACTTCCAATTTTTTTTCATAGTAAAGGGTATATTTTTGACTGTTTCGTGGTTTTTTTATTGTAAAAAATTCACAAGTATAGCAGATATAATATATTTCTTGGACCGTTGTTTAAAAAAGGCCTTCCGCGGTGACCACTGTAACTTCTGAAATAAAAAAACCAAATGAATTAAGTTTTTGTGTCGTATTATCTAGTGTTTAATCGAAGGATTTGATAAAATAATAACTTTTGAAAAAATGGTCGGCTATCGAAGGTGAAAGTCTAAATTTCGATGAAAAAATCACTTCATTTTCCTTGATATAAAAAAAGTATGCAAAGTTTCATGTATATTTATCCACTCGTGTTTTATCCTGGACACCGATTTTGAAAAAGTTGTTTCGAGAAAAATGCGTTTAAAGTGTGAAGTCGGTTATATACATAGATAAACTGTAATTGATTATCTCTCAATTGAATCATCGATGCCCGGCCCATACAACAATTCTTCTGCAAACGTAGCTGCCTTTAAAATTCCAATCTAGTGCTTCTTAGAGATAATCTTGCGGCGCTCAGCCGTGTCCACGCGCTTTTCGTCTTTCTCCGCCACGTACGCGTGACAATTGCACGCAGCATTAACAAAAGGGAAGCACGTCCTTCGTTGAACATACATGCAGCTAAATGAGCAGCTATGTTTACCACAATCGACCCAATCGGTAAAATCTTCGGACTTACTTTCCGTATGAGTTGATTGTAGCTTTCGTTATTCTGTTGTGTATACACCTTTCCAGTAAGGTTTCGTTGGAGAGTTCTGTGTAAATTGGTTTTATTGCTTCTAAAACCTTGATAGTAGCTGTATAGACATGTTGATAAGAGGCAAGTTTTCTGTTAGCGGAAGCGCGTTGCCAAGATCACCAAGACTCACCTCCAGGCGAACAGTTTTCGTGATTCGGATGATCATCGGTTGAGCTACAATGATCGAAGGTTGCCCATATCGCTTTTTTTATAATTTCCTCCGAATTTGCGTTACTACGAATAGCTAAACCGTAGTAAACCGTCAATTTGTCAATCATTTTCCCGGTTAGCTTGTTTCTGCCGCCAAGTCCTTTATTTTTTTTAACACACTCGCGCAATCTACGTCCCATTCGATTCTGGACATGGCGAATGCATTCCTTTTTTGTTATAGTAATTCCATCGTAAGGAGAGGCGTTCAGAATACCGGTGAATGTTTTGCTATCATCGTCGCCGATATAATTAACGTACTGCGCGCCGTAATTTTCTTCGGAACGTTTAAACATTTCGGTGATACCGTCAACCTCCATTTTTCCGGAAGATCCTGTGTGGTTTGCTGTACACACAGATTCGTGTTCTTCATACCACAACGCGTACTCGGCAGTATCGGTTTTGTCACGCCAAGCCTCGCACATCTTACAAAATAAACTTTTTACGACGATTTCCAGAACTTTTTCAGTATGGTAACCGATAATTGAAGAAACTCCAAATAACGAAGTAAAGCCGCGTTTTTTCAAGTTCCATCACCAGAAACCGTCATTTCAGTCGATCTTACACCATCGCTTTTTTCACTAACTTCTTTCTTTTCTTCGGCAACAGCTTTTTTTAAAATCGTATGGGAAACGGTGATAACAGTATCGTGAATGCTTTTGACAACGATATCGTAGGTGGTCTGATAAAAAATTTCGGCATGTCCATTAGTCCGCAGAATTTTTGAGCGCCCGCCAATCCGAGGCCAAGAAGCCTCATTACAAATATAAACCTTCTGTTTATTTCATATGTGTGGCCAACGTACGAGCAGGATGGAATTTCGCGATCGTCGCAGTTGTGACACACGATCACAATTTTAAAACCTAGTCCACGCGTTGCGCTCGTTTGAAATTTCACTTCACTACCGCAGTCTTTACACTTCACAAAAGTAGCAATCGTCGAGAAAACTGTTGTAAAATTTATGATTCGATATTCAATTGAATAGTCCTCGGGGACAAACAGATCTTCTTTGCTCTTCATTTTCTCTGCCGACGTGCTTAAACTGTCTCTCTCTTGGTCGGCAGTTTTTGGATTGAAAACGTTTTTACGTTTTCTCGACCGCGACTTACGATTTTCGATTTTCGTAATTCTCTCGAGTCTTTCGCACGATCCAGTTTTTTGTAAACTTCAAACATTAGAACAACACGTATAATTTAACGTACTGTGACGGTTTGCGATTTCGAATTTTGCTGACCGTAAAGGTTAAAACGGCAGTAACTCGCTCAAATTTCAACGGATTGTCTTGAAATTTTCAGAGAATATTTCTGAAACGTTATACTTTAAGAATCCGTGGAAAACGAAAAATCGATTTTTTCGAAAATTCTGACTAAATGTAACCCCTTAAATTACTTGCTTTAGTTACTGTTCTCATCTAAGTTCACTTCTACCAAAATAAAATAAGTAACCTAAAATAGTAACTTTTGCTACGTGACATAAAATAATTATGTAACCACAGGTGGTCACCAGCGGGGCCCACTTTGTGTTGTACAAAAATCATAAATCGCGGTAGGCCAGGACATTTTAGTTTAGCTTTAGAGAGCGCTGTACATAAATCTATGGAAATTGGACTTACACCATTTTCATAATCAATGGTCACGCATATCCTTCTACCGGCATATTTTAAATTGAATATTGGCATTTTCTAAAATTTTAAGTACTAACTAGTTATAAAAAAGAATTTACAGTAATTTTTTTTAAAAAGACTTACACCACTTTCAAAATAAACGTTCTATCTAGACAATTTATTTATCACATTATCCGTTAACTTGCCTTCACATTTTCCATCAATCCCTTTGTTATCTTTTTTTGCTTTCCGTAGCCTCGCACCCATTCTGTTCTGGACATGTCTTACGCACTGTTTTTTTAGACAATTGGGTCACCATCGTAAGGATCCATATCGAGCACTCCCTGAACGTTTTAGTGTCACCATCCTCAATATATTTCACTCCGTGTTTTTGAACCGATCTGCAAAACATTTCGACAATAGCGTCAACTTTTATTTTGCCCGCACTTCTTTTATGATTTATAGTACACGATTCTTGTTGGCCTTTATACGAATCCTTATACACAGAAATATCGGATTATTCTTATTTTTCCAAACACTACAGCTTTGATAAAAACTAGATTTCGTAACTTTATCAGCAACCTTCTTGCAATTTTTAGTTACCAGCTTGGTAACTCCAAATAGAGAATTCAAATCTATTTTTTTTATATGTCCCATCGCCAGAAACAGCAAAATCTGTTGGATTATTATTAGAATCAGAAGCTAATATTAAATCTTTTTCTTCATTAACAGTTTTGGAAATAATCAGGTCATAAACTGCAGATGCGGCCGTATACGCGTTTTCCAGGCAACTGTACTGATTGATATTCCTTGACAAATATCCATCATACTGCAGAACTTTCCAACTCCCAAAAGCTACAGAAAAACAAAAACAGTTCTTTGTTTACTTCAAAGGATTTATTGACGAATGGATATGATGGTATATATTGTATGGTATACTCTCACAACTGCATTTTAAAAGCTGTCGAGAAAATTTAATCTTTCTTGCATGTATTATAGTATACAAAAGAAAAAATCGATGTGAAGAACTCCAAAATAGCAGTAATCACTTCTTCATCACTTGACTTACTCAACTTTGCTGCTGATCGACTTATTAAACTGCTTTCTTGCTTTGCCGTGGAATCGCCCTTTTTTTGATCCATCCACACTCGAAGTATCCCCTTTTTGGATTTTCGATCCATTTTATTTTGAAAAATTATAATTATAACCCAAAATTTACAAATGATAATTGTAATCAAGGAGAGACTACTTAGTGATTACATAAGATGGTTTAGAGGTCCAACAAATTGTTGTTGGCTTGACTAATAACTATTTATAAATTGTTAACGAACTTGAAGTAGTTTATCTAATTTAAATAACCGGTTTAAAGTTTGAGTAGTTCACCTTGTTTAGTTGTTTTTAATTATTGTCGATACAAGGAAAATTTAGTTTTTTGTTATTTATAAGCAAAAACACAATACACAAACCCTTGAACGACAAATTGACTAACAAAATAAAACGATAAACAAATGCACGATGCTTGATTTAAGAATTTTAACAAAACAGTACGATATTTAACGATACAAATAGTCCAATTTAGAAGGTAGTTTGCCCCACAAGGGAGCGTTGTCTAGGTGCTCGCGGATTTTGTTCTCTAAAATGGTTCGATATATTTTTTCCGATTTTTTTTTGAAATACCGATGTTTTTCGTAACTATATTTTCAACTATTTTTAAAATTATTTGTCTTGCACTTGTAACTTATTGATTGGGGAATCAAAATAAAGCTTAATACATAGCATATCACTTATATGCGACTTAAGTAAGTGTCTCGTTCTTATGCTTGCCAGCCAGAACCGCGGTGTGCAACCCTATAAAATTAGAAATTAATTCATCAAGTGATGCGTCAAGTCCATTTTTATTCCTAGACAAAAATTTTAACGAATGTTTTAATAAAAATTGTAGTTTTGATTCAAGTATGCCCCGTTAAAAATGTCACTTTTAATAGTGTTTGCCGAAAGAAACCAATAAGAAAGACTATTAGGGCTACAAATAAGTTCGTGCGGTTTTGGAGCTTTATTGTGGAAAATTTGTTATACATTTAATATTCAAAATATTGTCCATTGCTAGCCACTACTTTTTCCATCTTTCTGTTAATTGACGGATTCTACCGCGAAAAAAGTGCGGCTCTTTGGACGCTAACCATGAATCTATCCAGTTTTTGACTTCATCAAAATTGGGGAAGCGCTGGTCAGCGAGGACATGTTGCACGTTGATCGGAAGGAGCAATGTTTCGACTACACGGTGGGTGGGGTAGAGCTTCCCATTTGAGCGTTTCTACAATAGGTACCTTTTAGCGGGCGCTGCAACATGTGGTCGAGCATTATAATGGTGCAAAATAACTTTGTCATGTCTGTCGGCGTATTGCGGCCGTTTTTCTCGCATGCTTGACTCAAACGCATCAATTATCATCAGTAGACCTCGTTCGGTTTCAATGGCTAATAAGTAACACCGACCTGGTCCCACCAAATAGACAGCATTATCTTTTGGCCATGAATATTCGGCTTGGCCGCCGACGATGAGGCATGGCCGGGGTATCCATACGTTGCTCGACGTTTTGGGTTATCGTAATGAACCCACTTTTCATCGCAAGTCACAATTCTATGCAGAAACCCCTTTCTTTTTTGCCGTAGGAGCAGTTGCTCACACGTGAAAAAGCGGCGTTCGACGTCTCTCGGCTTCAGTTCATATGGCACCCAATTTCCTACCTTTCGGATCATTTCCATTTTTTTTAAACGATGTGAAATGGCTTGTTGAGTGACTCCAAGAGTCCCTCTTCCGTTTGTGATGGATCTTCATCGAGCCTTGCCTCCAATTTCTCAACCTCAAACTTTGGTGGCGCTCCGGGTTGTTCTTCGTCTTCCAAAAGAGAATTGCCACTTTTAAACCGTTTAAACCACTTTTGACACGTTAGTTCAGGTAGTGCGTTGTCATCATCAACTTCTACTAAAAGACGATGACTTTTGGCCTCCGTTTTCTTCATATTGAAGTAATGAAGTAAAACTCCCCGCAAAACTCATTATTCGGTACAAAAATTGACATTTTCGGAGAATACAGAAAATATGTTGTTAACACATCAGCGAAATGAGAGATACTGAAAAAAGCCTAATGATGGCACTTCAAAATGACGGTGTTGCCAGATGTAACAATAAAATAATAAACTACTAGCGACTTCTATTGACAAAACCAAACGAACTTATTTGTAGCCCTGATATTATTTTTTCTTAATTGTCAGTTAATCTAATCGTCAGTTTGTGTAGGACAGCCTTTAATATTTGATACTTAAAAAGTCAGTAATTTTGACATTTAACACATTAATAATAACTGTAATGCTTGGTACACATTAAATAATCATGAACCTATTGGTCATGCGTACATCAATTGTTTTTATTATAAATTAAAATTAGCTTGTCTGCGCATGCCTATAATCGATTCATCCATATATCGATATTCTTTGTCGGTATATCGGAAAACGATGTTGACTTGATAACAGTACCGTCGAAGTCAATATCGATATTTTTTTAAAATTTGGAATATCACTAGTACCAGGGGGTCAGCACTAGTGAGATGCCAGAAATATATATATATATATATATATATATATATATATATACATATATATATATTTTATCGAAATATCGATATTCAAGCATGTATATCGATATATTTTTTTCTTGATTTTTTTGAAATATCGATGTTTTTCGTAACGATATTTTCAACCATATCCGATTTTTTTTTAATTATTTGTCTTGTACATGTAACTTATTGATTGGGGAACCCAAATAAAACTTCATACACAGCAAATCACTTACATTCCACATAAGTAAGTGTCTCATTCGTACAGATGCGATCAAAAAATTTCGGACATTATTCTTTTTTGACGTCTAAAAATATTTAATTTCGACCAAGCATTAATGTTATTATTAGCGTTTTAAATGTCAAAATTCATTTTTGAATATAAAGTATTAAGGGCTGTCCTACACCAACTGACAATTAGATGGCCTTGATATCCGAAATTCTTTGATTGCAACTGTATATATGATCGTGGGGTTACTCCCCAGTTAGAACGGAGTAGATGGTCAAGGTAATTTTTATACACTTGAAGAAACATTTTTAACGAATGTTTTCATAAAAAAATTCGATTCAAGTATGTCATGTTAAAAATGCCACTTTTAATAGTGTTTGTCGAAAGAAACCTATAAGAGAGACAATTATTTTTTGTTAATTGTCAGTTAGTCTAATCGTAATTTGGTGTAGGACACCCTTTAATATTTCATACTTGAAAAGTCAGTAATTTTGACATTTAAAATATTAGTAATAACTAATGATTGGCCCACTTTAAACACTTTTAGACGTCAAAAAGAAACGTTACTGAAAACTCGAAGTGACTCAAATCATGAACCTAATGGGCATGCGCACATCAAGTTTTTTATTATAATTTAAAATCAGCATATCTGCGCATGCCTCTAATCGATATATCGATGTTCTTTGTCGATGTATCGGATATCGATATTGTCTTAATAAAAATATCGTGAATGTCAATATCAATATCAATATTTTTTTCAAATTTGGAACCTCACTAGTCATCACTTCCATGTATAAACAATTTCAAGTTTTTTGTATGATTGTGATTGGATGGCGCTATAAACAATAGCAGATCACTGTAATAAAGTTTGTATTGATGGGTTTGAATCGCCAATTAAATACGTTTGTGGCAAAGATAAAGTTACCGGGAAATTCAAATTAAAGATTCTTATGTTAAAATTAATTAAAATTTTATTTGTAAAATAATATATTAAAGTAATCAAATATGCAATACAATACAATGCAATACTATAATTATTATAAATGTACAAGAAAAAATAATAACCAATAATTGGTTGAATTATATAATTTCATTTTCTAATTATTATGACAATAAAGTTTTTCCAGTAGTAACTGTTAAAATGCGACTTTACCAACTAAAATTTGGATGGTAAGACAGCGGAAATTGAATAGCAACAAACAACTACTGACAACTCTATGAATAATTAATGTCATAACTTATTACAATATTAGAGTTTTACAATTAGTGAAGGAAAAAATCTTCAACTGAACAGGGTGGTAAAGTCCCTTTATCCACTCGTGCAATTAACTGTTGTATGTTTCTTATAAATCTTAAGGTGAGTTTAAAAATTTTCGCGAGAGGTAATTATAAAAATTTCTTGAATTTTATAAGCACACTAATAATATAACGAAGAAATAAAAAAGTTTATGTTTAAATGTTCTCGATAATGTTGGTTCTTGATTAATACACTTTTGGAAATTCATTATCGTTACTTTATTTATTTCTAATAATTATATACACAATTAAATTCGGTAGTGATTACGCTTCACTGCACATTCAGTTGTTTAATGCTTGAGAGGAGGGGGTGCCAGATGTTGGATACCTCCACACTAGGTTTGCTAAACACATTGTTGTTGCTCTTTACGGTGACTGCTTCGATAAACTTCCTCCGCCACTGATGTGGCTTCCTGTGGATGATTTCGGCTTGCGACCACTGGATTTTATGTTGATTATCCCATATGTGCTCCGATGATTTCGATGTTTTACCTCTTTGTGTATGTCTTATCTTATCGGAATTAGAAATTTCGCTAACTCGTTAGTAAGTGATCCGGTGGAGACGATTGTAGGACGGAGGGGAATATTGTCCTTGTGGATTTTTGGAAAACCATACAGATGTGAGGGCTTGCTGTAGTGTGGTGTTAGCTTGTTTCTGATATTATCGGGAATCGAGGTCTTGTATTTCCATAGAGTTTTGGATACTTTTTGCTCGACCGACTTAGTGGCGTCTTAAGAAAGCAGTTTGTATCTACCTTTATTTATTATTTCTTTTATCTTATCATCGTAGGTGCTGATGTCCATGATAACAGTTGGATTTCCGTTGTCAACCGGAAGGAGTTTGATGCTGCAGTACTCTTTGAGGTCTCTTCGAGCAGTAATCTCCTCCTTGGTGAGATTCATTTTGACTCGCTTTTCTTTTTCTAGGGCAGACCGTATCTTCAATCTAAACTCGTCCATTTGGTTTTGCTTCAGAGGGACTGTTTCAACCGAGTTAATTAGATCTAGCACAGGTGTTTTGTTCATTCCTATTCCAAAATTTAGTCCTTTGCTCAGCAGACTTGCTTCGGTGAATGATATGGTGCGTGAAGATATGTTAATTATAGTCTTCTTTTTCATGCTATGGTCTTCCTGAGGCCGTGAATTGGTCATGAGTTTGTAGAGTTTGTAGAGTATTTTGTCACATATTTTTGTCAATTTTTCTAAATATCGGCTCGTGGTCTTGTTCTAGGGTAATTTCTTTGATTTCCTCATAACGCTCCTTCCTATCATATTGGAGACAGGACTTCTTCCATCTATGGGAACCAATCTGTATTCTCATAAGTGCTAAGCTTGCGTTATCGAGGGTGCGGCGAGCTTTCTTACCTGGTATAGCGGAAGTCAACTGGAATAACCGTGTTGTCTCGTGCTTGCAGTAGGAAAGCAATATGGGTTTCTTCTTTCGCCATCTTATAAAGTACCTTGTGAATGTGGCGAAATTTATATCGGAGACACAAAGCGTCTTCTAGACATTAGGATAAAAGAACACAGAAAACTTACGGAAAGAGCAGGTTGATAGATCTGAAACTATCAACACTGCCAGGCCTTTTGCCCTGTTTATGAATAAATTTCACTAGTTGGCTCTTATAGGTGTCTGGAACTTTCCGTGCGCCAAACACTGATTAAACAACTGCAGTAATTTTGGACCCTGACTCATAAATGCCGGGTGGGGCATAGGAATCAAGTGTTTTTGAAATAAGAATAAAATTATTAGTTTTTGCTCTAAAAAAATTATTGGTAGTACAACATAGCTAATAATAAAGCATTTTGAAATATTCAAGTACGGAAAGTTACAGCTGGCATATGATGTCCGTTTTCATTGATACACTGTTGCAGCCGTTCACGAAAATTGCCCTCCACACTTTCCATTATGTCTCTGTTGATTAGGGAGATTTCATAACGAATCGCTTCCTTTAATGTGTCTAACGTACGGGGTTTGGCCTCGTAAACACGTGACTTGAGGTACCCCCATAGATAAAAATCACAAATCGATAAGTCGGGAGACCGAGTAGGCCACAAAACGTCACCAAATCTCTAAATTAGATGCTCTAGCGGTGTGTGCCGCGGCCCCATCTTGGTGGAACGACAAATCTTGAATATCCACACCCCTTCTTTGCAATTCAGGTATGAAAAAAGTATTCACCATATGAATGTAACACTCAGATGTTCCTGTAGCTGTGACCCCATTTTCTTCAAAAAATATGGGCCAATGATGCCAAATTTTCCCACCGCACACCAAACTGTTACCTTAGGACTATGCAATGGTATCTCATGTAACTGTCGTGGGTTCTCGTCAGCCCAGTACCGGAAATTTTGCCTATTGACGGCCCCAGTAAGGTGGAAATGGGCTTCATCATTCATTACTAACAACATGTTTTCATGCTCCTGAACAAGTTCAAGCATTTGTTGTGCGAAATTCAAGCGTTGGGCGTAATCTCTTACATTTAATTTTTGCGCATCCACTATTTTGTATGGGTGAAAATGTAATTCACCATGCAAAATCCGTCGTACAGTGCGATTGCTGATTTGAAGTGCAGCTGAATGTCGACGCGCAGAGCGACGTGAACTTCGCAGTAATGCTTGTCTCGCCCTTTCAATGTTCTTAGGAGTACGCACAGTACGTTGACGACCGGGCGGCTTTGTTTTCATTATTGAACCTCCTGTTCGAAGGTTATTGACCCAGCGTAAGATGGTGTCTCGGACAGGAACAGAGTCATTACGATGGATATTTAATTTTCTGCGAAATTCACGCTGTACAGCAGTCACCGACTCGCCACTTTGAACAAAACAATCATACGCGAACACGCGTTGCTCTAGCGTCCACCGCTCCATGATGGCAAGTGGCAACTGAGAATGTGAAATGCTTCGAGTCGAGGAATGGATTGTAATAAACCGCGCGCCCCTTCTATTTCTGTGAACGCTCGGCAAGTCCCGTTTGCTTCGATACTATCTGTGTCGGTGCGTATTTTTTGCAGCAGCTTACCATGCTAAGGTTACTCTTGCACTTCTTCACCCTTATTACCCTATATGCGGTACTCCATGGATCCACTTCTGAAGATGTTTCGCAGAATTCCCTCCATTTCTTTTTGCTAGCAGGCACTACCGCCCGATTAATAAATTCAGCGCATTCGTTAACTTGTGCAGCGTGCGTGATTTGGTTCGTTAGAATTTCCTGGAACTGATTGTCTAGTCCTTCGTGAAAGATCTCCCAGTTCGCTCTATGGTCACTGAAGCCGTTGCTCGGTTTTGCGATTTTTTACCCCAGAATGTCTCTTTCTATATCCCAGCGTATGTACCTATGGTACGAAAGGCTTTCTTCCTCTGGCATATGCCAGTTGGATATTTACCCAAAGATGTTGCTTAAGCAAAGTGAAACGTCTATTCTACTACTCCCCTGGTGGCCTACAAACGTCGATTCATCACCCTCATTGAGAATTACTAAATCGTTTTGCTGTACGAAGTCTGAGACTGTTCGACCCCTTGTATCTTCAACTGTGCTACCCCAATCATACGATTTGCTGTTTAAGTCACCCCCAAAAACTATTCCGCTGTCGTTGTTTGTGAAGGAGCAGTCCTTGGAGATTATTTAAACCCTCTTGAACTATCTCTATGCCCCCTTGTGGTTGCATATAGATCGAAGAGATGATCAGTTTTGGCCCCAATCCTGATCCAACTACTTCAACTGAAACATGGTCACTGACCGAGAATTCTGACAACAATACTCCCTTTAGATTGTTATCTGCCAATGCTACCGCAGCTCTTATGCCTAGCGCAGTATGGTAGAAAACGGACGACCGACCCGAAAATCCTGCCCCTTTGCTTCGAACTACGTATGGCTCTTGAATAAGCGCTATATCTATTCTAATTCTTATATAAATTTGTAAAATACCCGTCGCCTCGCATGACTTGTCTAGATTAACCTGAATTATTTTAATGTGGCTCGCTTTATTGTTAACGCGGCTATTTCTGGACATTATATTCAATTTTTTCTATTAAATTTGCTTTTAATTTTTTGATCGAAGGGCATTTTACACTATACGCTTTGTGTCCATGTGAATCAGACGATGTCTCCCGCGATCTGGTACATACGACACATTTGAAGTCTTTCCGCTGCCGTACAACTTTTTTGGTCATGTTTACCACCGCAGCATTTACATACTTGTTTCTCGTTACATTCTTTTGCTATGTGGCCGGTTTTTAAGCATCTAAAACAATATTTTACCTCAAGGTGATCAGTAATGTTGATCACCTTCCACCCGAAATAAATGCTTGTCTTACACAACAGATTTCATAGCTTTGGAGAAACCGTTACTACCGGATTTCTAAAATCACACTTGCTTACCTTATTACCGTGCCTGGCTTTTATTACGTGGTATAGCTGAATATCTTTACGAAATTCCGTTTCATTCTCTTGACAGATCTGCTGTATTGCCGCATTCTGTATCCATAAGCCATTGACCAAGTCGTCTTCTTCTATTCTGCCTTCGATGCCATACAGTATCACTCTTGGTTTGAATTTCGTTACTTCTTTAGCCATCAATTCTTTATGTTTGGTCACTTCTATTTTTAATTTCTTTGCGTCGTCTGCAGAGCTGCATTTAACTATCACACCATCCTTGGCCTTACGTAAACCGCTGGAGTATAGATACAGATTATTTTCTAATGTACGATAAAGTACAGATGCCTCATGCTCCGTCATAGACACTACATGAGGACTTCCTTGATTAATACAAAAACTAAATAGTTCTTTACAAAACTAATAATACACTTAAACTATAGTATTTGTATACTGAGTATCAATTCATCGCATAAGTAATGTTCTTGAAATATATATGACTAAGTGTGATCAGAGGTAACGATAATTATATATTTTCATATATTGATCGGTTATGATTATTGGCAGTTTAATCATTTTTTCCAGGCACAATACATTGAAAAAAACACAAATTACACTTAAAAATACTAACGTTTGTGTAAACGAACTATGTGTTACTGACCTAGGAATTGTTACTTTTTCTCTATATAGATAAGACAAGTACCACAGCATATGAATGCGTAACCCTAAATTGAGACATACTGTAATTGCCATAGTTGGGAAAGCCTATGTTTGAATGCTATCTAACCTAAAGTGATACAGAGTTCAATTTCCTTATAGCCTAAAACATTATATACAAAGAATGGAAAATGAGAAGAGTAACAGAATATGCATGAATACAGTTTTAATTATTACACATAAATTTAATTTATTTATACCTTGTATGTAATCAATTTGCAAGTGTCAGCTTTGGTCGAAACAGTGGCTTAGTTTGGTCAGTTTGTCTGCCCTGGAAGCAAAATATGCCCACTATTCCGTACTTTTCCCGACTTCACTAATATCGCTGTCAGAGCTTGGCCAAAATAGGCCTCTTTTTGTGTCGTCCGTCTCTGAGGTCAGCGGCTAGTCCAGAAGTAATGGACATTGGAAGAGCACATGAGACATATCAATGCTGCCGCACTCGCATAGATCTGTATCAGTAACTTGCATTTTATGAAGATATTTTCTGAATCTTCCATGACCCGTCAGGAGTCATTTTATTTATATAACTTTGACATGACATGAGGACTTCTTAATAAAAACCATACCTATGTCAAATATATACAGCTTTCGCCTAAAAGTGGCACCTTGTAACATCCTGTT
>JAEDXX010000402.1:0-56780 GCA_021725515.1 Epicauta chinensis | reverse complement strand
TTATGTTACATAACATAACCTCATAACATAATTTATGTTGCGTTGTTATTGTTGCTATTTTGTATTAGTGATTGGTCGTGTGGTTGTGGAACAATGTCTGGTGCCGTTGCACGTCCTAGAAATAAATGTTTTTAAGAACTAAATTTCAATCTACTAACAGAAAAGAAGAAATACATTGCTTTATGCAATATTTGTAAGGAAAATTAACGAATACATGTGCCAATATATTACAAAAGCACAGGTACGTTTTTCATATGCTACATTTTAATTCGGAAATAGTCAATAATCATTGTAGAAATCTATGTCCATTACGAAAAGAAGAAAGACAAGAGCAGCCACCAACAAAACGTATTCGGACGCTGGAAATGGACAGAACTGAAAATGATGATGATAATACTGTTCCTGCTATTGCTGATGCTGAAATTGTGTCAGTTTTTCCTGTAACAACTGAAAAATCTGTTATCAGCAACTGGAATTCTATTGACTTACAAGTTACACCTGAAGATGGAAGCGTCACAGTGGTAAATATTACCGAAAATAATTCATCAAAAGCATTCTGCGAAAATACAAAGACAACTGAAAAGACTATTGATAGAAAAAAAATGAAGAATAAAAAAACATCCCGGAGAACAAAAGGAAGTAGATATTTCATTAGCTGCAGCTATTTTTAGTGCCAATATGCCATTTTCCTTCGTAGAAAAACGAATTTTTTCGGAAATTTATAAAATTAGCTCGACCTGCATACACAGAAAATCTTCCAAATGGAAAAAGTCTATCAACAACATTATTAGATGTGACTTATAAGAAGCTCGTCGATGAAGCCTGTAATTCTTTAAATGAGAAATCAATTTGTCTCATTGATGGTTGGAAAAATAATTCTAACAATACCAAAACTGCTGCTTGTTTATTGCATACGGTCCAGTGTTTCTAGAAGCTTTTAATCGAAGTGGCGAAGTTGAAACTGGTGAAAGACTTAGTGACATTATATTGGAAGTAGCAGATATCGCTAAAGATAAATATAATACGACGGTTTTTGGTTGCGTGTCTGACAACGCCGCAGCGATGATGAAAATGGGGCAGCTTACTAAACACAAAATGTGGCACACAATCTGTAGTAGCCGTATTGGCCAAAGATGTTACCAATAAGGATGTTATTACTGAAGTATCATCTGTGCTGAAAGAGTTTAAGCATCCAGATTTAGAAGCTTTAGTAATTAAAAAAGGGGGACACAGAATGAAATTGCCTTGTGAGACACGTTGGTGTTCCCACAGAGATTCATGTGCTAATTTTTTGCATAATTTACCATACACGAAGCTTATAGGCAGAAAATTCATCAAAAAAATTAAGGCAGGAGATAACACAGCTCATTTTCGACTTAAACTTAGAAAGAAACATTCGAGAAGTTATCGAACTTTTTACCCAATATGTGAGATTATAAATTTTTCACTAAAACGCGATAGTACTATCGCAGATGCTGCAAATTTATGGCTCGATTTAAAGTTGCCCGAAAAATATAAAAATCAATTTTCCAGCCAATTAAAGGAAAGAAAAGATATGTTTGTGAATGTACATGCGTTAACAGCATTTTACTTACATCCGTTGTATGAATCAAAAGACTTGTCTAAAGACCAAAAGAAAATAATAAACAATTTTCTTCTACAAAGTCTCAACAACACAGGGCTAGAAGATTTCCGTGAAAATAAAGGCACTTTTAAAATACTTCGAGACAAATAGGTTAAAAATCCTTTAGTTTTCTGGCGCATGGCTGCTGTAGATCACCCATAATTGGCAAAATTGGCCATAAAGCTATTAAGAATACCGGCTTCAACCGCACAAATCGAACGAAGTTTTTCCCAGTGGGGAAGAATTCATTGTCCATTGAGAAATAGATTAACTTTTGATAAGTCGAAGAAGTTATTGTATGTACATTATACATTAAAGTTGAAAGAAATAAATTTTATTACCTCTGATTTTGATTGGGACTATGGAGAAGATGAGGAAGAATACTCGTTCAATCATCAGAAATCATAATAAATTCATAATAAGTACTTATGTTATTAAAATTATTATAGAATGTTTTGTTTTTTGTTAATTTTGTAAAAGAAATATTTTTTTTATTTTAAAATATAAAATAAAATAAAAATTGAAATAGATTTTTTAAAATTTATTAATAATTATTATTTGCTGTTGACATTGTCGACATTGTTGACATATTTGACACAACAAACCTAGTGTCAACAAATGACATTGCTGACGTGGCTGTTGTTGGCATGCCCATCTCTGCCTATAACGGCAGAACGGTAGTCGTGGAAGAAGTAGACTGCCGCGGGTCAAATCGCTCACTTACGCGCTTATGTTTTCAACTTTTTCTCTGCTATAGCACGCAGCTGAATGGTTATTGAATTTAATTAATGATATAGTTATTTATGTATCAAGGGCATAATAACGATGTTTATATTCGAGGGCAACAGTTTACAAATCCGAGGGCCTCCGGCCCGAGGTTTTGTAAGTTGCCCGAGATTTATAAACATCGAGTTATGCCAGAGGTTCATACAACGTTTTATTTTTCACTTGAAAATGATTTTATTTTTCACTTGAAAATTAATTACAATTAATAATTTTTGACAAAAAATGCGTATTTATAAAAACGAAGTCTACTTTGAATTTGTACGTTATTTTGTAACTAAGACGATGAAGTTATTAATTTTTTTAATAACAAAAACTAAAAACCAGTGTGTGATGGACATTCCGAAAGAAATATCAGAACGTGCATTAAAAGCTGAGGAGGAGTTACTCCCCAAAAAATCAAGATCGGTATATGAAAGAGAGCTCCAAAAATTTGAAGACTGGAGCAATAAAAATTGTGTGAAAACTGTCAGTGAGACAGTTCTGATGGCATATTTTTATGAATTGGTACGTATTGTTTAATAATCCTACTTTTATGGTCAGTTTCTTGCATGTCTTGAATATTTTATTACGAAGATTATGTGTTGATGGTTTTGTGTTTCTTTTATAGCCTGAAGAATTTAGCCCGAGTTCATTGTGGTCGAAGTATTCCATGTTGAAGTCAACATTGTTAGTCAATAAGAAAATAGACATACGAGAATACAACCGGCTAGAAGCTTTTCTGAAACAAAATTAAAAAGGATATGTCCCTAAAAAAGCAAAGATTTTAACACGTGAAGACATCTTAAAATTTTTCAAGGATGCTTCAAACGACACCTACCTTCTGGAAAAGGTATTCCTAGGCTAGTTGGTATTGGTTTATATTTAATTATATTTGATATAGGTTGTTTTGGTGATGGGCGTTTTTGGAGGATTAAGAAGAGACGAGCTTGTAAAGTTAACGGTAGATGACGTAGATGATAGAGGAGCAGCTGTATTGATAAAAATTCCGGACACGAAGACTGGCGTTCCAAAAAGTTTCACTATTGTTGAAGAAAATGAAATGAATGCCCTGCAGTTGTATAGAAAATATACAGCATTGCGTCCGAAAGGTTTAAAGGAGCGGCGATTTTTCTTGTGTTATCGAAATGGGCGATGTACGGCCCAGCCAGTTGGTAAAAACACATTTGGTGGCGTACCTTCAAAAATCGCAAAGTTTTTGGGTTACGCTAATGCCAAAGAGTACACGGGACATTGTTTGCGACGTACATCAGCAACACTTCTTGTGAATGCGGGTGCTGATATGTTGACCTTGAAAAGACATGGTAAATGGAAAAGTGACTCAGTGGCAGCAGGATATATTGAAGATAGTATGGCGTCTAAGAACAAGATATCTCGAATGATTGCTGAAGGTGACAAATCTGAAGGTGAATCCTCTAAATGTGAAGTAAATAAGGTGTGCACATTTAATGAAAACCTAAGCTTGGGAAATTTATCGCATGGACCTGATATTACATTTAGTGGAACATTTTCTAATTGTGTCTTTTATTTTAAAGATTTACAATAATATTATATATTAACTTAGCATTAAAATATTTTCTTTAGATTGTTGTATTTTTTACTCATCAGCATTAATAATAAAGGCGGGCGTTATCATTACGCCCGCTTATTATGCCCTAGGTTGAAATGACAGTTGTTATATATCGCGTATCCAAGATATAAACAAACAATTATATAGAAGTGAAAAATAAAATTATTTATGCATCATATCGAAAAATGGTAAACGACATTTCCAATCAGGATTTAATTTCCTATCAGACTCTGCAAGGTGGTCCATGACTTACAAGACAGCCTGTATATATTGAATCTCTAGAATTTTATTATATTTAAAAATAGAAATACTTGTTTACATTTTTGACATTCTAGAAGCCAAAGAACCACGTTCGAGGAAATACTACAAGGGCAACTTGCGTCGCAAACTTTACTGAGACCGAGACAGTTGGGGATTTTACACGATCTGTGGTAGTCGCAATTGTTTTTAATCGAAATTTAAATTCAAATTAACCGAAATTAATTTAAATTGAATCACTGGGAATAATTAATATATAATTTAATTGACGATAGAGGCATTTTAATTCTCAGTTTTTGTTTATTTTTTTTCTTATATTCCAAAATTTAATCTGTGTATTTTAGAATTGTTAAAAATGTGTGGTATTGAGAAAAAAATTTACGTCGATTTTGTCCCACAAAAAAACTTGTTGAACATCATTTTTAGTACCCCTAATAGAAACTAAAAGTCAATAGTGACAAAAAGTGTCACTTTACCATTAAGATATTAGTAAAGTAAAGTCAACTTTCAACTGTTAGTATTGAGAAAAATCTATTTTATCTTCAAACGTCACAAAAGTGACACATTTTGTGACTCAAATGACAAGGTAAAAATAGCATTTTGTGTGCCTAGGCGTTTTTTTCTTTTTTTATATGCTTAGGCAGACAAAACGACAAAATCTGTCACTGGCGTTTAATTTTATTCGTTATTTGACATTTGTCTTTTGCATCGCCATGGAAGCAGTACTGCCAAGATATTGTGATAAGTTAAAATTTTAATTTTTAAAAACTTTTCAATATTAAAAAATGTTAAATTAAGATGTTTGAAGATAAACTAGTATATGTCATTCGGCGCAAAACTGTCTTTGTGTGCTTCAGCTGACATGTCTGCCTCACTAGCGTTCGGCAGACAACAGTCAACTTCAGCACACAAAGTTCCAGTTTTACGCCTAATAACGTAATCTACTATTCTCCACTCCTATCTAGACTTTTTCCCACCTAGTTGTGCAGTTTTTGGTGATGAACAAAGATATCAGGGCCGTCGGAATGAAGCAATGCTTGCGGATTACTGATGGTCATTGTTTAGGGATACTCCAGAATTCACTTACGAGAGACAACGAACTCATGAAACCACTGCATAATGCTCTTCAGATCGACCCTGCGAGGTATTTTAACATCAATTTTGAATACTTAGGTGAATGTAACTGTCATTAAAACATTCCAAATGGACTTTCAATGTGGTTAGCTGATAAATTTTGCCTAAATTTGTTAAAATAGATATTTCGACCCATTGTTTATCACAGAAACTAGAGTAAATAAAATTTTAGCATTGTCATATTCGTTTTTCTCAACAAAGAATTAGGAATATTTGACTAACGAAATGAAGGAAACATACAACAAATATTTTGTTTATCAGTGTTATTGAATATTTTGTTTTAATTGATCGAATTGTTAATTAAAAACACGAAATCTCTTAAAGTGGGCACAAACGGTACATCTATACAATCTCTTCTCTTCCAAAAGCTATCAACTCTTTCATTTAGATATAAAGCATTTCACTTACAAGGAAACTATTAGAGGAGCCCGACTTCGATTAATAATAAATGATGCATATTTTTTCAGCTGCCCTTAAGTCCTTTTAAGATGTGAAATGGACCCTCAAAGATTCGTCAAAATCAGTGTGGTTATGTAATTTTGCATTATTCATGACATCAAATAATAAAAATACACACTTTCAGATACTACCTACCTTTGTTTTACGGGTGTAAACTACCCCTTGAAAAACTTTGATCCTCCATAAAAAATATTGAATTATCCGATTTCAATAAAAATAACGTCAGTTGTTAGAGCTAAGAAAAATAAAGTTCACCTGTTTTTGGATCTTTTGGAAAAACCAGTTTTAAAGGATGAAAACCTTATTTTTATATTTTGATGACAATGACAAGAGGTTTTGTTATATTATTTATATATATTTTATATATATAATTATTAGATAATATTTTAAATGTATGTATGGTTTTTCCACCCCTAAAGTTCATACATACCCAATGATAGAATTATGACAGTTTTCCCTAACCTGTATGTAACCTTCAATCAAAGTCCTTCTACGGAGAGTGTCCTAGCTAAGTGTTCCACCTCAAATATCTTGTTTGTTTGTGAACTGAAATGGAAAAGTATCTAAAGATATTGGACTACAATGTCTATACTTCAATTGACCGACACTATTTTCTTTCTAGGAAACCAATTACGTACAATGAATACTGCAAATGAATTTCATATGAAAATAATATTTTTCCTTTAAAAACGTCTCATTTGTTGCTCAAAAATAAATTAGAGCTTCTCTGCGATCAATAGCCTATTCATTGATGAAAGAAGCCTACGTCAAAATTTAATATTAGGAAACCAATTACCTGTAATGAATATCCTGAATGAACGCATTTTCGAGTTAAAGACTGTATTTCAGATCAAAGACGTAACAACTGATCGTTCAGAATGGTGGAGGCGCCGGGAGAATCTCACTTTCCCAAATTTTTTGAGTAGCAAATGAGAAATTTAGAGGATAAAAAAGATTTTTTATCAAATTCATTTGCAATATTGTTTGCAGGTGATAGTTTTCCTCATAATGAGTCGTTTTTGAAACCTTATATGATGTTTTGGTATTTCCAAAACAGCTAGAAAGAAAATCATATCGGTCAATTGAAGAATAGACATTGTTGTCTAATTTCCATAGATACTTTTCCATTTCAATTCAAAAACAAACGAGATATTTGAGGTGGAACACTTAGCTGTGACAGGTGTCACAGCTAAGTGTTCTACCTCATGTTCTAGCTCAGTGTTCATCATGTTCAAGCTAAGTGTTCTACCTCATGTTCATGACTTCTATCTCAAGCAAAGATCGTCTTTGTATGACATATTACATGCGCCATAATGAGGTCTCTATTGTAGACGGTCAGTAACGAACGTGTCCAACTGTTGTGACTCGTGGTCACGAACGACTGCGAAAGAGAACGAAGGTTAAGTCATTTTTTTAAGTAGAAAAAAATCTATGGCGAGTGATGAAATTTGTTTTGTTTATGTGTTTTGTATAAACTAATTCTCTTGTATTTATTATTAATAAATATTTTATAATAATAATAATAATTTTTAAATAACATCTACCTACAAATTCAGGTGTGGGGTATAAATTAAATACAAGGTGTCTTATACTCGGGTTTTTTTGTGGTTCGAGAAATTGTAGAAGAAAAAAATGGCGTCGTTGGGTACGGTTGCAAGCATAAACGAAAACATTACAACAGCAACAACAAAAGTGATTAAAATGTTTCACAAATTTACTTTTGGTGAAGATGGAGATAGAAAGAATCGACAAAGATTGAGACAGTTCAAAGGTTTTGATTTTCGAAAAGAAACTGAAGAATTCCAGCAGAAATTGAATATATTGAGAGAAAACTTTACGGTGAGAGATATCACCGATGATGACGAATTTGTTAAATTTGGATTATGATACAGAATCTAAAGACCAAGTATCGCTCAAATTATGTACAAGCTTAACTAATTTGCAAGCATCGTATGCTGAAATTGATGAAGAAGACGAAAACGACGATATTGATGGTCAGACCGAAATAGAAGATCGCAATGCAGAAGAGACAGACAAAGACAGTGATAGTGAGAGAATAGACATAAATGCCGGTGCTTCGTCGTCACACAATGTAGGCGCTTCGGCATTAAACAATAGAGTGCAGTGTACGAATTCTTCAAGGTTCACACTCAGTTATCGTGACGTGGAAGACACCATTCGAACATTCACGGGGGAGGATGGTTACCTCGCTGATACATGTATTGATGATTTTGAAGATATGGCGACAATTATGCGTTGGAATGATCTAGAAAAATGGATATTTGCAAAGAAGTCAGGTTTCGCGAAACTATTTATTAAAAGAGAGAAAGGTATTTGCTTATGGAATAGACTGAAAGGTGCTCTCAAAGAAGAATTCGACAGAAAGGTTAGTAGTGCTGAATTACATCGGACATTAGAAAGAAGAGAACAAACCAAAGATGAAAGTGTTCAACAATATTCATTAGCGATGAAAGAGATCGCCGCTAAGGGAAACATCGAAGAAGACTCGCTTGTTAGTTATATCATAGATGAAATTATGCATTCTCCAAACAACAAGTTATCTTTATACGAAGCCACCAACTTAAAACAATTAAAACAAAAATTGTATATTTATCAACTGGTTAAAGAAAAAGGTAAATTAAACAAAGTAACAAATAGTAAATTCCCAGAAGAAACCTGTACAAAGAGAAAAGGCAATGATAAACATTCTTCCAAACACAGCAAGAAATGTTATAATTGCAACGAAGAAGGGCACTACGCTTCAAAATGTTCAAAAGCAAGTCGAGAAAGATGTTCTTGTTATGAATGTGGAGAACATGGTCATCATGCTAACAAATGCAATAATAAATCAAGAAAGTCTAGCAGCACGAATATCATCGATTCTCAAGATAAGTTCGTTAACTTACAGCCACCATACATGGTTAAGACAGACATCGACCTACCGTATAGAAATGAACGGAAGACCATTACGATAGAAGGTATTGTAGATTCTAATAGTGCTATATCTATGGTTAGATCCAGATGGGTTCCTAGTAATAATTTTAATAAGAATTAATTGGCAAAAGATTTTGTTGGAGTGAACAACTCTAAGGTCAAAATATTAGGTGTTTATCAATCAAAGGTAAAAGTAAATGACAATGACATTACCTTAAATTTATTCATAGTAGATGATAAAACCATGTCATTTGATCTTTTGTTGGGTAGAGATTTGATTAATTGTCCATTTATTAAGGTAACCTTTCAGCCTAGTTTTACAATTTCAAAAGTAGACGACTTTCAAAAAGAATGTGATTCACTTATGTTGATTGATCATAATTTTGATGTAAACGAACCAGAATTGTTGATAAGAATTGGAGCCTGGAAGCTCAACAGTCATTAAGAGAGATGGTATCAGATTACTTAAACTCAAAAGATGCTTACGTAACAGATAGTAGTTTCGAGGTAGATGTTAAAGTGTTGCCGGAACACAAACCCTTTAATTATAGTCCCCGTCGCTTATCACATTTTGAGAAAGTCGTGTTACAAAAGATTCTTGACGATTTATCAGATAGAAATATTATTAGAGATAGTAATTCTCCTTATGCCTCACCAATAGTTTTGGTAAAAAAAACTGGCGATTTCAGGTTATATGCAGATTTTAGGAAATTGAATAAAATTACGGTTAAGGATCGATTCCCCTTGCCACTGATCGATGATCAACTGGATCGATTAAAGAATAAGAACTATTATACAAAGTTAGATCTCAAAAGTGCTTTCCACCACATCAAAATTTCGGAAAATTCGGTAAAATACATGTCGTTCGTCACTCCCTTAGGGCAATATGAGTATCTTAAAATGCCTTTTGGATGGTGTAATAGCCCATCAGTATTCGTACGATACATTGATCAAATATTTCGAAAATTAATTAGAGTCAAAGATTTGTATCTTCATTGATGACATTCTTATAGCAACTGAGACAATCGATAAAAGCTTAACTATTTTTGAGACAGGTTTTAGATTTATTGAAAAGCAATTGTTTAGAGTTATGCGTAGAAATGTGTATTTCTAATGTTTTCTATTTCGTATTTAGGTTACAATATAAACGCAAATGGTATTCTTCCGAATCAAGAAGCCATTACTAAATATCCAGTCCCCAAATCAGTTAGGGAAGTCCAGAGCTTTCTAGGACTTATTAGCTATTTTAGACGGTACGTATCAAATTTTTCACTTGTTTCAAAACCATTATATGACTTGGTAAAGAAACCCACTGTGTGGCTTTTCGAAGATAAGCAGTTGGCGTCGTGTAACAAATTAAAGAGTGCATTAGTTCTTGTCCCAGTTTTATCAATTTATTCGCATGAAGCTGAGACTGAACTGCACTGTGATGCGAGTTCCTGTGGTTTTGCTTCTGTCTTACTGCAAAAGTAAAGTGACGGAAAGTTGCATCCCATAGCGTACTTCAGCAAACCTACTTCGGATTCCGAGTCCAAATATCACAGTTTTGAATTGGAATGTTTGTGCATTATTTACGCATTAAAGCGATTTCACGTTTACCTTTATGGAAAATCTTTTAGGATAGTAACAAATTGCAATAGTTTAAAACAGACTTTGGATAAGAAGGATATTGCACCCAGAATTGCCAGATGGGCGTTGACTTAACAAAACTATATTTAATGCTTGGAAAATCGACCAGGAAATAGAATGAGACATGTTGATACCTTGAGTCGGTGTCACAACATCTTAATCTTAGAAAGAATACGTTCGAGCAAAACTTAACTTATCAACAATCTCAAAGAACAAGATCAAACCATAATTAAATTACGTGATTCGTTGGAGAAAATTGAACATCCTCAGTATGAGTTGAGAAATGGGTTGGTATATAAAAAAAGGGGCGACAAAATATTATTCGTGATTCCTCAAAATATGGAAAATCAAATTATACGTAAATATCATGATGATTTTGGTCATGTCGGAATAGATAAAGTTACTGAACTGATCACACGAAGTTATCAAATTAAAACAGTATATTGCATCTTGCCTAAAATGTCTGACTTACTCTCCGAAAAAAACACCGAAAGGTTATATAGGTTATAGGTTATCGGTATATTTTCGAAGTAGTAGATGGGTTGTCTAAGTTTATTAAACTATATCCGTGTAAAACCGTTAATACCTTGGAACTAATTAATAAATTATTACAATTTTTTTTATTTTATAGCCAGCCGCTAATTCTGATATCAGATAGAGGTAGTGCATTTACGTCAAAGGCATTCACAGAATTCCTTGAAACTCTAGGTATACAACATATTTTAGTAGCTACTGGAACTCCCAGAGCTAATAGGCAAATTGAAAGAAGCAATCGTAATATTACCTCAATATTAGCTAAAGTTACCCCAGCGATTAACAAATTAAAAAAAATTTCTGATAGGATTGTATCGAAATGATTATATAGCTAACTTGAAATTTTTAAGTCATAACACAAATGGGCCTTGAAGCACTTATTGAAAACATGTCTATGTAAATTTCGTTAAAACCTACTCTGTTTTATGTACTTACTAGCGGACCCGGCAGACTTCGCCCCGCCCGTTCGTTGGTTTATATTCACAAAATTAATAATATTAATTCTATTAATTAAATCATAATCTGGTAAAATATCGAAATGTTTGAACAAATTACTGTTTAATTGTAAAACGTCAAAGAAAGTGGGGTTAGAATCTTTGTTATTTAGATTTTGAAATAAAACTGGTAAATTATTAAAACTTATTTTCAAAAGCGGCCAGCGATGCGGTCGGGTACCCGCTTGTCAAAACTTATTTCCATAGCATGTTGCTAATGCGAATCTAAATGATTTTTCCCTACCAAAATATCATCTAACGCGCCGAAAGAAGTTTTCACTTCAAAAATTCGATAGAAATACAAAAATCAATTATTTCAATGGCATGTCAGTAAGACATTTGCTTTATTGAAGCTACGTGTTTTGCTGCATGGGTTGCACTCAGATTTATTCTCTTCATTGAAGCACCTTGTGATATACGACATTCTCCATTTTCTTATCGCATTCAATTGACAATGAGAAAAACATCCATTTTCTAGATTTAGACCACAAACACTCAAAGGTTGGCCTTGTGATTCGTTAATTGTCAAGAATGCAAGACGAATCGGAAATTGAATTCGTTTAAACTCAAAGGGCATATCGGTTGTCATCCTCGAAATGAGAACTTCCTCACCTTTGAATTTTCCTTTGAATATCGCAGAGTGAATCACATGGATCATCACTTTTCTTATCACCAAACGTGTTCCACTGCATAGTAGTAGTTTCGTCTTCGTTTGTTTCACGGTCAATAAAGGTGAATAAATGCAGATCTTCACACAGCACCACAGATTTGATGATTTGAGGCAAGCATTTATTCCATCCTCAGCAGTTGATGTTGAAATGATTGGCAATGTTTGGCGAAAATCGCCAGACAGTAAAATCGTTGCTCGGCCAAAATATTTTGAGTCATTGCACAGATCTTTCAATGTTCGGTCCAGTACTTCCAATGCCCGTTTCTGTTCCATTGTGCATTCATCCCAGATGATGATTTGTTGGAAAAGATTAGATCTTTTGGGTCGCGGTATTGTTAATATTAATACTTGCACAAAATAAACAAATCGAAATACAATTCGTCGATCTATTTTTTTTATATCTTGTTATTCCGTAACTATGGCAAAATCTTAGGTAACTCGATAAAAATAAATTATTAATATTATTAATTTATTAAATTGAGACAAATCTATTTGACAGTTATTGTCATTTGTTTTTTATATTTTTTGTTTAAAATAATTTTTTTAATAATTTTTTTCCGTGAATTGTTAGCATATTTTAGTATTTATTCTGCTATTCTAGGCGAAGACGAATCCAAAAAATCAAAAATCATTCAAATCGGTACAGCCGTTCTTGAGTTATAAATGGTGTAACACACACGACTTTGTTTTATGTATATAGATGTTGTCTGTGACTGATAATGTTGAAAAAATATACTATAGTGTATCTTAGTGTATCTTCCTGTTTCAATTCGAACCCGTTACATAATTACATATGAATGAATTTCAATTTCATATTTAAAATTTCGTGCCTATTACTTTGCCTCTAACCTGATTTTTCAGCTATCTGTTTTTAACACATATCTTTTATTCGCTATTCTTCTTAGAAACAGTGGTACCAACAGCATAAAATTTAGTGTAACTATCTATTAGTTAACAGACAGATAAAAGACGGTTTATGATAAAGTCAACTTTAAAATTTGGCTTTTATTTTACAGTCGACTTTAGTTTAATAAGAACATAAAAGACCGGCCGATAGAGTTTGTTCTGAATAACAGTGAATAGATCCCTGAGAAATACACCTAGTCGAATTTTATTTGGTGTTGATCAAAGAGGAAAGTTTAATGATAAGCTTAAATTGTTTATAGATTCGCAAAACAATCTAAAGATCGATCTGATTCAGATTCGTGATGATGCTATCAAATGGATCGAACAGAATCAATCCTATAACAAAAGAGTTTTTGATAAATGCCATAAACCACCTAAAAAATATAAGACTGGTGATTTTATTATGATCGTAAATACTGATACAACGCCGGGAATTAATAAGAAACTAACCCCAAAGTATGGTGGTCCGTACGTGGTAAAGAAAGTTTTGCCAAATGATAGGTATGTAGTCGCGGATGTAAAAGGATTTCAGGTCACTCACCTCCCCTTTGAAAGTATTTATGAATCGGGAATGATGAGGCTCTGGCAGAAGAGTTCCAACTCTGGTTTGGATTTTGACGATTAACAATCCTGTTATTGAAAGTTGTTATGCTTTGATGTTATTTAGATTATGTCATGTATGTTACTTAGGTCAACTTATGTCCTTTATGTTATTTTTGTTACTTATGTCATTTAGGTCATTATGTTATTTATGTTGCTTACGTGGCCTAAGTTATTATGTTGATACGTTATTTATGTTATTATGTTAAGAGGTTATATTTTGTTTATATCACAGGTATCAGGCCATATGTTTTTGAGATTCATGGTATTGTTCAGACACACGGTTATGGTTTGAAGCATCATAATCATATGCATGATCGAGGGCGATCATAGAGTCAGAATGGTCGAGTTGTAGACGGTCAGTAATGAACGACTCTTGTGACTCGTGGTCACGAACGACTCCGAAAGAGAACGAAGGTTTAGTCATTTTTTAAGAAGAAAAAAATCTATGATGGGTGATGCCGTTTGTTTTGTTTATGTGTTTTGTATAAACTGATTCTCTTGTGTTTATTATTAATAAATACTTTTCTATTTTGCGTCAATAATAGCGCTATTATTGAAGTCGCTACTGTATCGAAATGAGCTCATTTCGATACTAGTGCTGAAAAGTAAAATGTAGGATTTTGTTTCCTCTAGGTTGGTAACATTTTCATTGACTTTGACAACTGTCAAAAATCATAAAAACAAGATACTTAATACACCGTTTTTCGTACTGATCTTTGGATTTATCGGGTAGTAAATTGCTTCCTGCATTTTCAGCAATTTCCCTTATTTCAGGTGGAGTACACGAAAATTCTTCACTCATTGTTAAATAAACAATATGGCGAAAAAAACAATTGACTAAGAGTGAAAAATAAAACAATTAAAGTTTCCTAGCTGAATGTTCAATTTTTTTTAGTAACACTAACTCCCACCAATTTCCCTAAATATCAAATCTAGCAATTTTTTTGTAAAAAAGGGCACAAAATAGCCAAAATTGAAAAAATAGTAAAAGAAACTCGTGTCAGAAGTCGTATATTGCACTCGTCCTTTAGAAAACTCGCGGCCCCGCCGGTCGTTTTCTAAACTTGGACTCGTGCAATAATAGGCGACTTCTGACACTTGTTCCTTAATATGCTATTTGTTTATTCAACTTTATTTGACTGGGAACATCTACGTACAGTATAAACTTCTCCATACACAGAAATCATGTGAGAATGCCATAGATAGCTTTAGCTAGGTACGGTATTATGGTTAGCCCAGATAAATCGAAGGGCAAGCGATTGTCGCACATCTTTTAGTTATTTTCAATTATTATTGATAATTTGTGCTTTACAAAATCAAACACATTTAAAACAAAATATATTGTTTTTACAAACAAATTACATAATAAAATTTCTAACAATCATTTACATTTCAACCGATAATATACGTACGCATAACAATCATTTTGTTTTATTTCTTTGTGTTACTATAAGTAGTATGTTTAAATTAGCACAGCTAGACAAAACATTTTTTTATTTTTTAGCAATTTATATTTTGAACTTTACGTAGTATCTGCATTCTGAGGCTGATGAGTATACGTTCTTATACGCTAATACACAAAAACAGTGAAATTAAATGTTAAGGTAAGAACATACGTATTTAATAAATTTTAACTATCTTATTACTTTACTTGAAGTTTTAGTTTCATTAAAAAATACGTGTTGTAAATCTAGTATCTTTCAAAACAAATTCTCTTTTTTCACATTTTTATACAAGAATAAAACAATGATACTGGGTATAAAATTACCAGTAATATACTGGAACATTTGTTATCTTAAAAATGTTTCAATACCGAATCACCGGTAAATAGAAAATATTCGTAATTTGCAGTCTCTTGTCAGTACATACTTAGATTTCTGAATAATCAACAAGTCAAATTATATTAATATTTTCATTTTATAGAAATATTGAAAAAAATTTCAAAATGTCCCAAAGAAAGAAATACGCTCGTGGCTATTCACCGGAATATTTGAAGTTGGGTTTCATTGAAAGCATCATAAATAAACAAAACCCAATGTGTTTAATATGCAATAAAACACTATCAAATGAGGCAATGAAGCCAAGTAGATTGCGAGAACATCTGTCTACAAAACATCCAAATAATAAAGACAAGCCGATTGAATATTTTCAAGAATTGCATAAAAAATTCCTAAATCGGTCAACAATAGTTGCATCATTTAAAAAACAAAATGCAGCGAACGAAGATGGATTACTTGTATCTTATCGCATATCACAATTAATTGCAAAATGTGGTAAAAGTTATAACATTGGAGAAAAATTAATAATACCTTCAATAAAAGAATTTATCACCACAGTCATGCATCAAGATATACCCCAAGCTTTAAAAACATTGCCATTAAGTGATACCACGGTAAAGCGTAGAATTGAAGAAATGGCAGTTAACGTGGAAAATAAACTGATTAGTGTTCTTCAGTAATGTTCATTTTCCATGCAATTGGATGAGTCTACCATTGCAGACAATAACGCTTTATTGATGTCATATGTACGTTATTTTGATGAAAATAATATATTGCAAGAAGAAATGCTATTCGCAATAAATCTTATTACGGATACAACTGGATTATCCATATTTACTACTTTGAAATCATACTTTACAAAAAATAATATTCCTTTGAATAATATTGTTGCTTGTGCTACCGATGGAGCACCAGCAATGGTAGGTCGCTATCGTGGATTTGTTGCTTTTTTGAAGGCTGAAGTACCAAATGTTTCATGTATCCATTGTGTAGTCCACAGACAACATCTTGTTGGAAAAAATTTAAGTGAAAGTCTCCATTCATCATTAAGTATAGTAATTCGAGCTGTAAATAAAATCAAATCTAATGCGAAAAATGATAGAATGTTTCGGCAGCTGTGCCAGGATAATAATGAAGATTTTATGAGATTACTTTTGCACACAGAAGTTCGATGGCTGTCAAAGGGTACATGTTTAAATCGTTTTGTAGCATTATATCGCTGCCCTAGAACAATAGTAAGACAACTTGAAAAAGTTCAAATTTGGGTTAAGTAAAATTCTGATAGCTATTGATTTCTTCTATCTGGTAAAATAGTAAGCCAAGTGAAAATGGCGGTAAAACATTTTTTTACTGGCGCCAACTTAGTATTTGTCGTAAAGATTTCTTGTCATTTTTTCTTAAATACTAAGATAAATGGTAAAAAAATTGTCTTATTCCAGGCTCACAAATAATTTTTACACTTTATTGTAGTAGAATACTAAGATATTTCAACATGTCTCTGTTTTCGACCATAAAATATCATATTAATTTCCAGATGTCTTAGTTTTTGAAGTTATCTCAGTATTTAACTAATGTAGTTGTCTCTGTATTACACGAAAAATATTAGAACTGCTAACATTTTGTCTTAATTTTTTGAGTTGTTTTAGTGTTGCTCCAAGTTAAGTAAAATAATTCAATGCAACATTGTGTAACGGTTAAGATGTCTTAGTTTTGTACCACTAAAGGCGCAGACTCTGAGCCGGTCAGCTGATGCGTAAAATATTTTTATCCCAAAGTACATTATTTTACAATCGACGACAACCGTAAGTAGTTTTTATAACCTCACTTATGCACAAATAGCTTTTTGTTTTGCGTTGTAGACAGTAAATGATTTGCCACGAATGCCTTCGGTTAAATTTGAAACGTGTACTTTCTTCGTCCACAACACAATGGAAAACGCGGAAACTATAAACAGTTATGTTTCAATATTGAAAAATGTGTTTTACAACAACCATTCTGATAATTGCGAAGAGATCGAAGAGAGTGTTGAAAATATTGAAAATTAATTATTTTGTAATGAAACTCTAGTAGCTGAAGACGATGATGAAGAATATTTTGATGACAGTGACGCAGATAACCATTCTGATAATTGCGAAGAGTTAGAAGAGAGTGTTGAAAAGATTAAAAATAAATTATTTTGTAATGAACCTCTAGTAGCTGAAGACGATGATGAAGAATATTTTGATGACAGTGACGCAGATAAAAATTACACACCGTCTGAGTCTTCCAGTAGTTCCAGTAGTACTAGCGACCATACCACTGTTAGACAAGGTAATAAAAAGCATGAAAACTCTCCCAAAAAAATGGAAAAAAATAAGAAACCCTTCTTACTGGAAAAAATATATAAAAAAGCTTAAAGTAAATACAGGACAGTCGTATTTATCCGGTGGTGGTGTACATAAAATAAAGAAGACCTTACAAGACATTTGTGGAGACCGATGCAGATTCAAATGTGGCCAAAAAATTAATGAAGAAGCAAGACTGAAGATTTTTAACACGTTTTATGATTGTGCTGATAAAAATATTCAAAGATGTTTCATTAATTCATGTATGACTGAATCCAAAGAAAAAAAGTATAGATACCCCAAAGCAGGCAGCCAACGATCACTGAATTACTGTTATCATCTAGAAGTTAATAATGAGAAGATTCGTGTTTGTAAAACGTTTTTTAAAGCAACGCTAGATATAAGTAATGCTGTAATTACGACGGTCATTAAAAAAAACTGAAACTGGGGTAATAACACCTGAAGCCAGAGGTCGTCACGGTAACCATAAAAAATTAGATGAAACTATGAAACAGGGAGTAATCGATCACATCAATTCATTTGCCCGAATTGAGTCCCACTATTGTCGGGCAGACAATAGAAGAGAATTTATTGACGGTGGTCTTTCAATTTCAAGTATGTATCGTCTATACGTCGAAGAATGTAGACGAAATAATCACCCAATTGCAAAAAGTTCCATGTATTCACATCTGTTCAATACCCAGTTCAACATTGGATTTTTTCGTCCAAAAAAGGATTTGTGCTCGCTTTGTGACGAATATTCACATGCATCAGACAAGAGTCGGTTACAAGACAAATACGATCAACATCAATTAGAGAAAGAATTATCTCGTAACGAAAAATCTAAAGATACAGAATATGCCAAATTGAACAAAGATTCAAGTGCGATTTTTTGCTTTGATTTACAAGCAGTAATTCCTCTGCCATGTGGAAACGTCTCGACTTTTTTTTACAAAAGTAAGCTAAAATGCTACAATTTTACCGCTTTCGATCTAATAAAAAAAGAAGGAATTTCATATTTGTGGCACGAGGCAGAAGCCCGGCGAGGTGCCAATGAAATTTGTACCAACGTTTATCATTTGCTGGTAAATAACTGTTTAGGAAAAGATGTCACTTTTTTTCGGACAACTGTGCTGGACAAAATAAAAACCGCTTCATGGTCATAATGTTCCACTACGTTTTGCTAAATTATGACATCAGATCAATATGCCACAAATTCCTAATTGTTGGGCACACCCAAAATGAGGGTGATGCCATGCACTCTTGCATAGAGTCTGCTAAAAAACGCGCGCTTTTAAGTGGACCAATGTTTGTTCCTTCGCAAATAGCTATGATTATTAGACTTGCAAAAAAAACTGGTAAACCCAACACAGTACACGAGCTGAAAACTGTTACGGCTGGTGAAAAAGTTAATTGGACAAACATCAAAGTTGTGTATTTAACGAAGAATAATCCATACAAGATTTTTTATAAAGAAAGCTACAAACAAGAAGCGTTTAAAGAAATCAATATTAAATTAAAAAATGATGAAGTCGACTTAACAGAGCATTTAAAACCGGCTTATTCAGAACCCCCAAAGCTAAGTTTTAAGAAAAAAGAAGATTTGATAAGCCTTTTGAAACATGTGCCTCAAGAACACCACTCTTTCTATAAGAATCTTAAAAGTTATAGAAAAGGGCATCAGAGCACCAACGAAGATGACAGTGATTAGTGAATAAGAAAAATTATAGAATGATTTTCATACATTTTTACTAATCATTGTCATATAGTTTTTTTTATTTTCTATTTGTTTTTGTTTTTTGTCGTTCAGTTTAGTAATTTTAATAAAACTTTTTTATCTTCAAACGTCACAAAAGTGATAGATTTTGTGACTCAAATGACAAGGTAAAAATAGCATTTTGTGTGATTAGGCGGTTTTGTCTTTTTTTATAAGCTTAGGCAGACAAAATGACAAAATCTGTCACTGGCGTTTAATTTTATTCGTTGCTTGAATTTTGTTTTTTGCATCGCCATGGAAGCAGTACTGACAAGATATTGTGATAAGTTAAAATTTTAATTTTTAAGAACTTTTCAATACAAAAAAATGTTAAATTAAGACGTTTGAAGATAAACTAGTATATGTCATTCAGCGCAAAACTGTCTTTGTGTGCTTCAGCTGACATGTCTGCCTCACTAGCGTTCGGCAGACAACAGTCAGCTTCAGCACACAAAGTTCCAGTTTTACGCCTAATAACATAATCTACTATTATTCTTATATTTTTTTAATTTTTATTAAACTTCCGCCCACCAAAATATTTGAAAAATACAAATCTACAACGGGTCAACAAAGACTTGAACATTAATTTTTTTGTAATTTTTGCATAAAAAAATCTAACCGAGTCATAGTTTGTGTTGGGCAATAATAATAGAAACATTTATAAAAAAAACATAACACATAAAAATTGTTTGAACAAATTATTATTAGAAAAAAATTAATCACTGAGTCACAAAACAAAAGAGATAACTTCAAAACGTTCATTTGGAAGACAAGGGGCAATAAATAATGTAAAAGTCATAATCAAACACTAAGACATCTTTAAAAAGAACAAGCTGTAATAAACTTCAACGTATTCGGAATAATAGTGAGACATCATGAAAAATAATTCAAACATCTGCAAAAATTGTATAATAAAAATGGTTAAATAGTAGTATAACTAGAAGAAAAATTTAAGACAATATAAAAAATCAAATGTTTATACAGAATAATACTAAGACATCTAACATAATTCAAAATAAAAAATCAAATGCATTTATTTTGCTAAATTTTATGTTGCGATTATTTACACCATGATCCTAGTTTACATAAATTGCCGTTAAAAAAATTACATCTTAAGTAAATTGAAAAATATTCAAAATTTACACCTTTAAACTCGTATATCTCAAAACTAGGTTTTTTAACTTGTCTTAGTATTATTCTAGGGCAGCGATATGATAGTATTATACAATTTTTTGAAAGTAGCAATGAAACCACTCTTTGCCAACAATTAACAATTGACAAAAAGGATACTTTTTATTTGGCAGATATGTTCAAGAAATTTAATGATATTAATTTACAACTCCAAGGTACTAATAAAACTCTTATAAGTTGCCAAAGTATTGTGTCATTATTTATTGACAAACTTGAACTTTTCCGTCATAATCTATTAAATAGTGAATTTTATCAGTTTCCTGAATTATCATCTATAAAAGATGATGTAACTCCAGAGGATATTGAAAAATTCAGTAGTCACCTTAATGAACTTAAATCTGACATGAAAAAACGATTTAAAGATATTTTGAACTTAAAGGTGTACGACTGGATGAAAAATCCATTTACAGCAAATGTTAAGGAAGCTGATGCAAAGTGTCAAGAAGAACTCTTAGAAATCAAATATGATGAACAAAGTAAACAGAATTTCGATAATGGTGGTTATGAAAACTTATGGCAAAATAAAAAAATGCCTCTCTTATATCCAAATATGTGGAAACAGGTATTCAATTTATTGATACCTTTTCCTACCTCATATCTTGTATAATCAGGCTTTAGTGCTGTTAACCATGTTATGACCAAAGAAAGAAACCGCCTGAATATTTCTGAAAGAGGAGACCTTCGCTTATTTCTTACAAAAATAGAACCAGATTTTAAATATTTAACTTCGCAGCATCATCCTCAAGGATCCCATTAATAATTCAATTAGTTAATTACTTTTAATAACAATGGAATTTATATTTCTATGTATTTCAAAATATTAATAAATTAATATCGAAAAATGTGCTTTATCATTAATTTTCAAGTAGAGAACATGTGATACTGTGTATATAAGGTACTAAAATATTGTGTTTGTATGCTTTAATTTTCTGTAACTCTACTAACTCTACTTTATAAATTGTTTAAACCTTCCTACTTTATCAATTATCAATACTGTAGAACTTGGTGGGCGGTAAGAATATTTTACTACCAATCGAGGGGAAAAAGTGGGCGGTAGGTATGAAAACGTTGACTACCCCTGTACTAGAGGATGAATATTAAAAAAAATGGAGAATACAAACGAAATTGTTTTCTTAAATTACTTACAAAAGTAAATTGCCAAAGTTGTAATCTAATACTATTTAAACGATATCGTGTTTTAGATATTATTTTCAGAGTGAAGAGAGGATCAGTATATGGGCACATTGCGATAGACATGTTGGAAAGCCTCAACAACTTCTTGAAGACAAACCAAATAAAGAGAAGAATCAATATAACCGTGGATAAATTACTATGCTGTTTTGCAATGAGCGCTGGGGATCAGTTCGCACCACCATTGTTCGTGTTTCCACGGTCTCAAATGAATAACAGGCTCATGATTAACGCTCCACACGAGAGTGTAGCCGAAGCCCAGCCAAATCACTTCACAAAATATTAGAATCCGACATAGCAGAATTCAGTTCTGCTGATTCTAGACGGACATGCCAGTTATAAAGACTTAAATGTCATCGAGTTAGCCAGAAAAAATAATATTCACATGATCAACACCCCACCTCATACGACTCACAAGCTTTAACCGCTTGATCGCACGTTTATGAATGTTACATGTGACTTGTGGATGAGATCGAACCCTGGCATCAGAATCAGTGAATATGAGATTGCAGGGCTTGTTTTATCTGCTTTTAATAGTTTCTTGCATGGAAATTGCCGTAAATGGCTTTCACTGCACTGGAATTCACGCTTTAGATAAAAATGTGTTTAGTGATTTAGATTTTATTGTTTCCGATACGAACAACGTTACAGAAATTGATTATTTAAACTCAGAACCACTGCATCTATCTTTGCAACAGTCAAAGTCAACAGCTTCAACTTTTGGAGAACAGTTCAAATCTCAACCTGACACTTCTATGTCAGAATCTCAAACTGCTCCTTTTGGTCAGCTATCAGAATCCCAATTTACAGTTTTCATAAAGCAGTCAGTTCACAACTTCAAAGCAGTTGCTTCAGAATTATCTCCGTAGCCTGATGCTTCTAAAAGAAAAGCTACTACACGACGTCGTAAAGCAGAAAAAGGTGAAAATTTAACAAGTTCACCGCACAAAAAGATCCTCGAGGAGAAAGCAATAGAAAAAGAAGACAGCAAGAAGTGCAAAAGTTTGCTTTCGGGAAAGAGAGCTTGCAAGAAAGGCAGAAATCAGACAATTTGCCCTTTGTGTCTTCCGTCTCACTAAGAAGATTAGATACTATGTGCAAATTGCAAAAGTGTTCATGAGGCTTGTGTCAATATATCGGAATTGTCGAATCAATGCTTGTGATTATTGCCTTATTTGAACAATATTTTGTACACTGGCCGGTACTAAAGGACTTGTTATGTTTGGTTTTCATTATTTTCAACTTATATTAATAAAGCTGTTTGTTTCTAAATATATCGGTATTTTATTAATTCCATTTACAACCTAAGAGCTTCTTTACACAATTCAACAAATACTGAACATTTAATTCAAGGAATTTTTATTTATTCCATGTAAACCTTATGGTGACGGTACTGTAGGACTTTCTCCTAACGAAATAAATTTTCTTAAACGAAAACTTACATTATAATCCAACAATAACACGTTATTGGAAAAATGCCTCACGTAGTTTTTCCAGATTCGAAAATCATGGATATCATGTGGCTGAATTATATTGGTAGTACCCTTCGGTATAATTATAGGAACCACTTCTTTACTATTAAATTTTTCAGAAATCGTGGAATTGTATCCAGTACAAAAGTCTACTAAAAGAAGAGACTTCTAGCCAACATTAGGAAAAAAAACTTTTTCCAACCATAATTTAACATGATTTATAAGAATTGAAAATATTTTAGGGTATTTGTATTTTATGATTGTTTGTAACATGTTGAAAAATTTTGATTACCCTGATTTTGAAGAAGATATAAAAACATTGGACAGCTTAAACAAAGATGTTTGAACTATTGGTCCTAACAGCCCAGTTGGTTCTTTCAAAACAATAAAAAGAGACGATAATAATCTTCCATCCGCTGATATTTTAGGCTGAACGGCGTAACTATGAGTAATAGATGGAATTGATTGTACCAAGCATTCAACCTGTTTGGTACTTTTGCGCCTTCATGTTCGTCCAGAATGAATTTCTAATGGAAAACCACTTTGATCCGAATTGAAAATATTTTTCAGATCATATTGTTCAATTTTCAATTTAACATCGGAGGCAAATTTATCGGCATCGTCTTTCAATGATGTTCTTGCTTCAAAAGACTGTTTTGTTACAAATTTATTGATTTTTCGGCTTGTAAAGCGATAGCTTTCTTTGAATTTTGCTACCTAGCATGGAGAAGACTTAAAACGCATATCTCCCGCACCTATTAATTTGTAGGCTTCTTCGCAGATCTACATCGTGCACAATTAGCCCTTTTTCGATCGCATCATTCAGTTTAGTTATTTTTTCTTTGTACTAATTTAATTAGCTCAACGACTTAACTGGCGTAACGATTTTACTTTCCTGGACAGTGTCAAAGTTTGAATCGTTTTTAGTTTTAGAACTTCTCCAGAGTTCAACTGCCTTCTGATTGTACTCATAAGATAAATCACCATCATTATCATCATCATTATCATCGCTTGAACTTATATCGAAATCTTTTTCGTCACAACATTTTTCTTGATCATATCAAACAAAACCATCCAGATCTCAGAAAAATTTATTACTTTAGTGACGGAGCAGCCGCTCAATACAAAAATTTAAAAAACTTTCTAAATATATCACATCATAAAGAGGATTTTGGAATTGAAGCAGAGTGGCATTTCTTTGCCACTTCTCATGGCAAGAGTCCATGTGATGGTGCAGGAAGTACAATTAAGAGGATCGTGAGGAAAGCAAGCCTACAACGCACTGCAGATCATCATATATTAACGCCAAAGGCAATGTTCGACTTCTGTACTGACCAAGTTCAGGGGATTCAATTCTTCTTTGTATCTACTCTAGATGTTCAATCTGCTGAAACAAATTTATCTGACCGTGAGAGATTTATAAATATTACTAGAATAACAAATACGAGAATGTATCATAGTTTTACTCCTTTGTCTCGTAGCCAATTAATAGTGCGAAAATATTCAGCATCAGATAGTTTTGATATAGTTAATATAATAAAACTTATAGTCGATAATAAAGGCACTAGCATTGTCAAAACAGAGCCTACGATTTGTTGATAAGAAATAATACCTATAGTAATTATTGCTTCAAGAAAACCACTTGCACACATAGTAAGAGTGAAAATAACAAAACGAGTTCTGCAAGCATTTGAAGATGAAAATTAGAACTGAAGATCCTGTAAATTTCATATCTTTATCTCACAGTCAACACGTTCATTTTATAGCCTAAACAATGGGATTTTTAGAAATTTTTAGAATTTTCAAAATTTCAAACAAAGAATTTGTATATAAAGACTGGGCTATTCGGGTTAATTATTGGCTGTATTTTTTTATATATTTACACTTAATTTCTGAGTAACATCAGGCCCTTACGTTAAACGGTCGAGCCGCTGAAGTGAGTTAAACAACACCAAAATTGAATAATAAAGACGTATCTTCAGCACCATCTCGTCAATGACAAGTATTAATTGAGCAAATTTTTATCTATCACATGAAAACTACTATCTTTCACCTTAAATATATCGGCCCAGACGCACAGATATCTTAAACAGTAAAAGTTTTACAGCTAAAATTGATAAAGCCTAAAGATTACATTTCTTGAAAGTCTTAATTCAAATACGCCGCAACGGCCGTTTATAAAAATTAAATGTGCCTACATTTTGTTCTTTGAGATCCTAAAGAACAGTTCCTCGAAGTTACAGCACAATCTAAGATTAGTCGGCTTCGCCTTCAGACGATCTCATATAGAATAACCCTTTTGAGATTAAACCTAGTAGTGTTTTGTTTCCTCAAATTTTCACGTCGCCTAGCGGGCAGGAATACAATGTTTATTGAAGGTTAGATATAGGTTAGGTACAACCGTCATAATTCAATCATTGGGTATGTATGAACTTTAGGGGTGGAAAAACATACATACATTTAAAATATTATCTAATAATGATTATATATTTGATCTTATAACGTTTGCTGAATAAATATATATTTGACAAATAATATAACAAAATCTTTTGCTTATAATCAGTCATTGTCATCAAAATATAAAAATAAATTTCTCATCCTTTTTTCAAAAAATCCAAAAAAGGTGAACTTTATTTTTCTTTACTCTTACAACTGCCATTATTTTCATTAAAATTAAAATCGAATAATGCGATATTTTTTATGGAGGACCAAAGTTTTCCAAGGGGTAGTTTACACCCGTTCAACAAAGGTAGTTAGTATATAAAAGTGTGTATTTTTTTATTTCATGTCACGAATAACGTAAAATTAGTTTGATACTGATTGCTATAGTCCTTATATGCAAACCTACATAACCATCCTGATTTTGACAAATCTTTGAGGATCCATTTTACATCTTAGAACGGCCTAAAGGCAGCTAAAAAAATGCGTCACTTATTTTTCGACAACAACATATCAAAAGCGCGAAAAAAAGGGAGTAGTTTCCTTGTTAGTAATAAGCAATAATATGTATCACAATAATTTTGTTGCATTGAGTCTATTCACAATTTATAATAGTAATTATGACATTTGAAAAATGATAACTATTTTATTTATTCCACATCAAGATCATGATTCCTGTGAACATGATCACTCTTGATTTTGATTTATAGTTTGTAAATGAAAACACCACTGTAGTCATTGTACTCGCCGTCCCCGTTTAATATGTAAAGTCTCATGCTAATAAATTATCGCCGTACGGGTATTATGACGTGCGAACAGGTAGATCCGTCCAAATCTTCGTCAATCACAACGCATTTGATTGCGTAATATCTGATTAGGTCGGTTCTATTCCACGTTTTTCATGCTACTTCCTCGACTTGACTCTTATTTAAAAAAGTCAAAACTCAAGTTTTTTGTAAAAACGAAATCAATTGTTAATTGCAAATAAAACACGTATTTGTCTTTATGAGACATATTTGACCGTTCTTATGAGTTGTAGGAATAAGAATGGCAACAGAATCAAAGATGTTGGTGGCCAATTAGTAATCACTTAAGAAAACCTCAAGTAATAATTATTACTGAATTTGAATTATAATTCAAATTCAAATAATTTAAAAAATGTTAGCAACCAGGAACCAAACACTTCAAACAATTAATGTGAGAACCAGAATCACTATCTGTTCCATTTTTTAATGTTTCTTAAACAATAACATTAAGGGACAATGCTCTAAGTACAGAATGTTTGATAATGTAGTGTCAAAATTTAGTGACGTAGAGGCTCTCATAGCGCATCTAGGTAGTCACTCTTATCTAAGTGCAATATTTGCATTCTTTCATTGTTATCCAGAATTAAAGAATTTTTTCTCGGTATTTGCAAAAAGACATCCTCACAATACATGTCTATATTTAAAAAGAAATCTGATGAGACAACTTGCTCGACTCTGAATAATAATTGTATATATGTAAATGTATCAGGTCTAGTAATAATTAATTCCGTTACTGGCGCTTACATCGGCAATTATTTTAACTTCAAAGCTTGATACCTCATTCAGTTGTTCTCAAGAAACTATTTCCAACGAACTAAAGTTGCCTGGTAAGGTCGAAAACAAAGGGTAATGATTTGCAATTCTTTCTTGTCTCGTCAAAATCATTTCCCATTTTTGAAACAAATTGTTACTGGAAATAAAAATGAGAGCCCTTAAGCATCATTGAAGTCAAATTTTCATCCAAGACAAAGTGTTATTGTACAGGTGGGTGCATGAGAAAGGTGATGAGAGTTGTGAGGCTGTGTAAGTCAGTCTAACGACGGAAGTTCTTGCTTTTCTAAGGTATTGCAACACCGTAATCAGCGTTGCATCGGGCATTTCACGGTCCACCCGACAAATTCGGAAAATTTGGAACATTTTGACGAAATTCTGAGTTATAGAGAAATATCTCGGATTCAGCCTACAATTTTAGAGATAAAAAATCGTACGATAGCTTGTTTGAAAGCTTATCCATAAGCGAAGGGGAAAACGGCGTTTCAATACATCAGAAAACAAGCGAGATATCAATTTTTAAAGATTGGCATTTTTATTTTGGACATCGAATCGACGAAGAAGGGAACCGCCCCCTTAATTAGTTCTTAGAAGAAAAATACTTGGAAAACATAAATAGTCAGGTAATCAGAAAAGAAGGGATTATACATTTTATCGGTTTATTTCCGTAATCAATTTGTGCACAGAACATTTGTTTTCAATATTTGTTGTATTTTGATTAATGAAATATTTATTTACAACCCCTTTTGTTGTAATGTGTCCTTTGAAATATACTCATTTTAAGATGTTAAAATTGTATACTATACATATATAGTATTACACTGTTCAAACGAACTACCGATTGTTTGAAAAATTCTAAAGCCGATAGTCTTTGTTACAACATCCAGTTGTCGTTATCTCTCTTAAAACAGGTAATTGCTTTTTGATTATTATTGGAAAATAACTGTTATTGCATTTTCAAATTCAAAAATTTAGTTCTCATTGTAGTTTTGAACTCGATAGACCACAGACTGTGCGTTTCAGCTTTTACCCTTTTGTTGATTTTTTTAGAAATTTGTGTTATTGGTTTGTTTTTTAATTGTGAAGTGTAGTATTCACTTTGTGGTGTTTTTTTTTTAAATTGTGTTGGTGAATTTCCTATACTTTTCAAACATGGCACCACACCTAACGGACATGCAAAGGGCCATGGCGATATCAAAATTAGAAAGCGGCTTTTCGATGGGTGTAGTACCTCAACAGATGAATGTGAGCAAAAATTGTATTTTTAAAATTAAGAAAAATATATGAACAACATCAGACAGTTCAACGACTTCCGGGAAGTAGTCTGTGCAGGCTATCCACCGCCGAAGAGGATGAACGTCTAGTTAATTAATTAAGGGAAAACTGATTTTCCAACGCCGTAGATATACTCTAAGGCAGAATTGTAAAATTTTCAATGGAAAACATTTCAATTAAGTCATTAAATTTAATGTTTTAATGGAAAAAAAATTCCATTAACTTGTTTTGATCTAAAAATTAATAATTAATAAAAAGTTCTTTTACTAAAGGAGTTATCATTCTAATCAATTAATATCACTTAAAGTAAAATTAACATTTTTAAGACATTCAGAAAATCTTGTTTCTATTTACCAAAAAGGAAAAAAAAATTACAATAAGTAATATTATTTGATTAGAATGATAAGAAGAAAATTATTTAAAATCTCGTTTCCCTTAAATATTAAATTTGTTATTTTAATAAAGAATGATGCCGTTAACTACTAAATTTATATGTAAAATAGGGAAAATTTTCTTTAACCATTAAAACTAATAATGTTGAGAGCTGCAAAGTATGAATAAGCAGCCTTAGATAACTGAAAAGAAAGATTTTTAATCAATAGTTGTATACAAATTTCTTTTTTTTTACATCAATTAACCTGTGTGGCTGTTGTGAAATTAACAATAAACAATCGACCGAAACCAACACAATCCTCCGGCTGCAAACGTGTCATAATTAACAATAAATCGGCATTAATCGATTTCGATGCACAATTATACCACTCGGTATCGTATAGATAAAATAACGTTTTAGATATCTGTAATTTAAGGCAATTTATCGAAATAATTAATTAATAAAAGTGTATACTAAATTCATCAAGGGTTTCTTGATTTAAGTTGGCACCCGTGAATATGATGATATTTTTAGGGATTTATTTGTTTGTATTTTGTTTAAGAAGACATCTGTCAAATCTAGTAACCCTTTGCTCTATGAATTCACTTCATATCAATAGCTATAAATACTTCATCAATTAAAAGTCCGGCTGGCCAACAATTCAGAAACATCAATTGCAACGAAAGCGCATAAAGTAGTGGCGTAAAATCCAACGTTGAGCTCATATACTTGGCGGACGACAGGTCTATTCGACACTGGAAAGCAAACCCTATTCTGTACTTACGCACTAACATGAAGGTGAATTTACACGGAGACAGTAACTAAATTTAGCCACTTGCATTGTCTAAACCTTTGATTTAGTACTAAAGCACTAAAGTTTTTACTGTCTTCACCTTTTCTCTGACCGCTTGAGAATTATTATTGTTAAAATATTACGTACAGTAGCGAACAGAAAAATCCGTGTTAATATCAAATGTCCATTATTCGGGAATTATGTTCAAGCGCTATTTCTAAAAGCCATGAGTTTTTCAGAACTACGACGATATTTGCAATTAACTTGCGCCCCCCTGGTGAATCTTGCACGCGCCCCCTAGTTTGGAAACCGCTGATGTAGTGTATTGTTATTAATAAATTGAATAAGTAAATATATGGGATTGTATATAATTAGATTACCAAGTCAATTTTCAAATTTAATCATATATAGTACATAAATATATAGAATTATATAGAATTGGATCAGGCCATTTTCTCTATTCAATTTATATATAATTTGTATACAATTTACTCGGGGAAAAAAAGTGGAAATCGAACAGTTCATTTTGATTCATTGGTGAATAAAGATTGTAATATAAATATGAAAACTTTAGCGATAATTCTAACGTTCTCTCTCGGGTTTTCGATAAATTTACAAATTAAATTTGTCAAATCTGCTAGTTATGAAATTTTCATTGATAGATGGTTGAAAATTGATGATTACAATCAAATCACTTATGCATCGTCCAGTGTGAATTTCACCAATTACAATGGCATTTTTTTAAATCACCATCCGCACACTATTTATAATTTTAACGAATCGAATCGTTTCACTAATAAATTTCAACAAATCAAGTATAAGAGTTATATAATTATCGATCGGAATTTGAACAGCTTGAATATAACCATTTACAATTTGCTACAAATGGACGATTTAAATGTCCATGGTAAATATTTGGTAATTATTGAAGATTTGCTAGAAGCTCATAATATTGCCGATATTTTCCATTTTCTGTTCAAACAAATGGATGTATATAATGCTATTTTATTCAATAATAACAAATTTTACACATGGTATCCTTACAAAGACAATTGTAATGAAAATATTTCGATACATGAAATTGACGGTGTTGATTTATCAAAAAATTTCAACAATAAATTACCAAAGAAATTGAATGGTTGTCCATTACGTGCAGCATGGTCAAAAACTGGTCAAGTTTCAAAGAATCCGTTCAATCGCAGTGATCCTGGATCTCTTGTTATATTAATGAATGAAATTGGTTATCGTTGTAATGCAACAATTGTTTATTTAAAAGAAAATAATATTGATACACAAGCAATGAATATTGGGCAGAAAAGTTATGATAGTCTCGACGATGATATGAAACGTTTAAATATAACTTTATCGATTTATGCTAAGGCAAATACACCACATCGGAATTTACGATATTCACACAATATACTTCATGGTAAGTGAAAACTTTATGCAAATTAAGTCAAGAAATGTTTGCTTTGCACTTGTCTTATTGTCCGAGAAAAGATGAATCAGCATTTCCCATGTTAAAACATGTATGAATCTGTTTCTCCATGTGCGACTGTTCGACTTGAGCCGACCGACCTTGAGATGTTATCTTGCAACTGTCCGCGTCAGCATTTGTTGTGTCTTTACCCTTATATCTCTTATTCTGTCTCTGTCTAACGTCTATTTGAATTATGATAGCTGTAGATTATATATTTGCAGATCCTTATGGGGTAATCTTATTGCCACGAAGACGTCGTGCACCAAAATGGACGGAATTCAAGATCTTCACTAATGATATGATCGTGTCTGTAATAATCAGCCTTCTAGGATGCAGTTTTGGACTAGCATTAATAACAAAGCGATCGTTTCTCTTTTCACTGTTCCGCATCTATCAATTATCTTTTCAGTTGTCATTGAATCTATCGCCAACAACGTGGAAATTACGTATTTACTTTATATTCTTAATGTTTTTCATTATGGAAATCACTGCGGCTTATCTAAGTGGCTTAAGTAGTATTTTTACAAGGCCAACTTTAGAACCGAGAATTAAAACAGTCCAACAATTTCTTGATTCTGATATGGTATTAAAAACATATAAATTTCGTATTGATTTGATTAAAAATTTGGATGAGAAAAAGATGGGACGTGTATGGCCCCAATGGAAATTTATTGCTGTTGATAATGTGACATTTCCAGATCAAATGAAAGAATTTTTCCGTTATCAAACGTATGCCATGACTTGCTATGCTCCGATTCCGACCATAATATCTCCTCATAGTCAGCAATTACTGCTTTACGTAAGTCAATTTTAAATAATTTTTCGCAGTATTCCCTCAAATTATGAAATTTGCATAGCAGCTGCACGTCTAGTAAATGTACAAAAGCCGTATAGACGATCTTAGGCTGCATTATATTATGCTGTAGCTTTCACTCTTTTATAAGCTGTGCGTAGTGAAGACGCAAGAACTGTTCGTAATAAAGGATCCTTAACGGTCTCGCAGTATCTATTAATGTTCCACAAAGGATCCTAATATGGTTCCAATAGCGTCTTTTATGTTATCAAAGGCGCCCTTCCTATGTACAAAATATAATGCAGTTCTGAACAATACGCGAGAGAATATTGCCTATTGGTGTGCTTCTTATTGTGATGATGATTTTTTTGTTTTTGTTTTTGGGAAAAGACCGGTCGTTCACCGAATTCATTCCTCTTGTCTGATGCGTTTGATCGGGGATGTATTTTCAGAAATTCGGATACTGTGTGACAAAGATACCGAATCTTTAACATTTGGATGTTAATATTTTCTAAAATATGGGATATTTGTGGAATTTTTGTTACAATAGAAAGTGTTCTGTTTGGTCAAGGGACTAAGAAGGGTGGGTGGTTGCATTTTTAATTCTTTTACCACCTATTTTCTCTCTATCTCCTTCTAACTCATATGCAAGTGCTACAGATGGGAGGGGCGAACGTTTCTCCCATGTACCTAGGAGAGCCGTCAGAACTGTATAAGAAAACGACAGGAGAAAATAGTTCTAGAGTAGATTTTTTACTCCAGCTAGCAGTAGAATTTGCCGCTGATTATTGAGAAGCCAGAGAAAACCAAATAATGATTACAAATACGGAAAGAACATGGACTAACTACGACGATTAACGTAAAACATGTCAAATATGGTATTGTAAAGACAATAGAACCACAAAAATCTGTTCTAAATGTGAGAAATATGTTTGCGGAAAATGTACATTGGAACCTCCTTACATCTGTAAAAAATGCGGAGCTCAATGAATTGGCTATTAAAAAGTTTTTGTTTTTTATAATGGTAGGTAAAATACAGTTTTGTTTAATTATTACCTTAAAGTTGCTTTGTTTAATATTTCCTTAATAAAATCAATACTTCTCCATCCGGTCATTTGACCGGTTGCGGTACAAATAGGTATATATTAAGTTTCGGAGCATTTAGTGTTAAATATGCTGAATCTTCCTTTTTTTAAATGGAATTGAAGTAGATAAATCAAATTTTCAACTGCTATAAAAAAAAATTGCGGGAAAAATGGGGTACCAAAAAGTAAGATAAAAATTTTTTTATAATAAAATTAAGTTAATAAATTAAATAATTAACATGATTATTGAATGCAAAGATAAAAAAAGTTTTTGAATAATTTTTATCAGATAAAATTAGATTATTGTAATCTTTTTAATTAAATGACTTTCAATTATTCGACATAGTTAATATGTTAAAAAAAATATTTCAAACAAATGTTTTTTTTTATTGAAGCATATGCTAGAGAGCGATAGTAATATTGCTTATATTGTCTATCTCTTTTTTTTAGAAAACTCGAGTTTAATTAGGTGTAGGAGATAGACTATATAGACAATCGGAGTTAAAAAGAGACGACGAACTGTCAAAATTTGTCATATCAGGCCTCATTTCTAAAGCATTGGAAATGTGGGAGGCTGGCAATCTATATACCTTTACATCATTGCGTATTATGCATCAAACGAATATAGCCGATATCAACCGAAAAGAGTACCGAAGATATCCGATGAATTCTTAACAAATGAATGAGTTGACATAATAAGCAGATCAAACGTGTACAATCTATAACTTTTTTAATCTTTTAATAAACGAATCTCGAATCCCAGTAAAATTGAAGCTCTTAGGCTTGTTTCGTAACTATTTGGCCGCCCTGTCCTGTGGCGAGTTTTTTAAAACGAACACGCTAACTGAAACTTGTTTACATCGTGAAGCTGTCAAATTAATTTAAATACTAATTGTTATTATCTATGGTGAATGTTGAGAGAAAAAATAAACTATGGTGCATGATTATAAACGCAAATCCAATAGACAAAGCTAGGATGAAATTTCTATAGCTAAGGCTATTAAAGCTGTTTATAATGGCGAAATGGGTTTTAAAGCAGCTACTCAAAGTTTTGGAGTTCCCCAAACGACATTAGAACAACGTGTTGGAATTTATCGGCAAAATCCCTATATAGAAACAGCTGTTTCTAATGGTTTTTTACTGAATTTTTTTTCTAAGAAATCTTTATTAACATACCTATATCTAATCTACATTCAGCGCTTGGTAGATTTGTTCCAGTATTTAGTGAAGCTCAAGAGGAGGAACTTGTTAATTATTTAACCAAATTCGAGTATAATCTTGAAAGCTTAAGTACTGATAAATTAAGGTTACTTGACGTTCGGTCGGCTGAGATAAATAATATATCACATCAATTCAAAAATGGCAGAGCTGGAAAAGACTGGCTTCAAAGCTTTTTAACTCGCCATTCTTCAACATTGTCACTGCGAAAACCTGAAGCGACCTCTGCTATGCGAGCTGAATGTTTTAATGAAATTGTGGTGAAACAGGTTTTTCGAGCGTTCCAAAACACCAATCAAAAATTATCGCAAAAAAAACGAAAAAGGCGAGTAGGTATTGACTTCTGCTGATCGTGATCAAACGGTCACTGCTGAAATTTGTATTTCTGGGAATGGTAATCATTTACCACCAATGTTTGTACTGCCGCGTCAAAGACTGAAGAATAAAATTGTAAATAATAATCTGCCTGGAAGTTGGGCTGTTTACCATTCATACGGTTGATGGATAAACACTTTCTGCCATGATTTAAGTGGTTTGTTGACCAAGTTAAACAACTCAAGATCAACCAATTTTTCTCATACTTGGTGGACACATGACCCACACAAAAATATCAAAGATTACGCCCGAAAAAATCATGTCATCGTTTGTCTTCCTTCTCATTCCACGCACCGACTTCAACCCCTGGATGCGGCCGTAATGAAACCATTTTCCATCTACTACAGCACTGAGGTCAGTAAATGGACGAATGGTAACATATAATGAGATGCCGAATCTCTGCTGTGAAGCTTTAAAACAAACAGGAAAAGCTGAAACCATCATTAACGGCCTCAAAAAAACGGGAGTTGGGCCATTTAATCGTGATGAGTTTGATGAATATAAGTTTGTGACAACCCGAACAAGTGTCAACGAAATACTTCAGCAAAATGAAAAACCGGTTGAATTTTTAGACAGCCAACGACTTGATCAAATCAGTACTAAAAGTCTGAATACAATATCAATAGAATCCGATAAGGAAAATACAGCCTGGACATCAACCGGAATTCGACCGAGTCACAGCAAAAACTCTACCCCCCCCCCCTTTCAAGTTTTCGCTCTAGAGCATTTTTCAGACCACATATGCCATATTTGCGTTCAAATGACGAGGAGAAGGCGATCAGTGAAGTCCAGCCTGTGCCAAGTATTTAGTCATTGAGTAAAAATTGTCATGCTTGAATCGACTTTTAATTTATCTTCTAGCTTCAACTAAATCTATAAATAGAAGAAAACGCGCCTCAACTAAATTTGCTGTCGTGCCGGACAATCTTAAAACAGTATTTACTGAGGATGAGGGAATGGCTTCCCGGAAAAAGCGACCTCGCAGTAAAACAGCCATATTAACAATCCTAGGTCTACCATGCAAAACAAAAAATAATAATACTTCGCGTTATCTATTGAGGGCTGAGAGATCTCCCATTAGCCATTAAGCAAGAGAAATAAGAGTTCCAAGAACATGTACAGCTGCGGATATAAGGAGGACCCAGGACCCCAAAAAGTTTCTAGGTAATCGGAAAGTACCGAAACTTTAATCCAAGTTTCATATAATTATCCGTATATCGAAGCAAATACCACCACAAGAATGCTCTCGATATATGAAAGTCATTTTTCATTTTTCATTTTTCATTCCTTAATCTCGTCAAAATCAATCAGAACAAAAATTCAGAAAATTGCATATTATGTAAGGTTAGTGGCCTCGACCTTCAATGTTGCAAACGTATGCAATCAGATGTTGCTTATACAGTGTTAGCACCTCAAAACGATTACACAAATTTATTGAGGCAGTAGAAAAGAATTATCATAATTTGTTATTCGCGAAATTCAGAAAACTATGCTAAAAATTGTTAACAGAAAACTAGTGTACAGGAAATTGCAGTAATTCAAACAAATTCAAAAAAAAATAAGTAACAAAAAAAAAATTTAGTGTACCTTCTAGCATCACCAGTAATCCTCATAAAAATCATGATTAGTATTATTAATAAGGCACATTTGGCTGTGATAGATGAGTCCAACAAAAAAAAAACGGACCACGATATTATGTGGCATGTTAAACAGGCGAAATGTTTGGTCGTACACTGCTGTTTCTTTCCGTGAATGAAAACTTTTTTATTACTTTCCTTTTCTCGATTAAACGACAATTTGTCACTTTCCACTTTCCAAACAAAAAAATTCGGCTCATGACTTACTTCGGGTTGAACATTTAATGCGGCAATCGAAGGTAAAAGTCTTTAGTGTGCCTGATTTACGACTTAAATAATGGCAATGTAACACATTGCACATTGCACATTGCAAAATAAGAAACAATTGTCACATTTTCGCATTTCATAAATTACTATCTATCATCATCTGCTGATGCACCCACCTTCGTTGCCAATATGCGACTAAAATGGTATTCCCGAATCTGCTGATATAGCATTCTTTCCCTTTCGGGATAAATCTCTGTGTTTATCAAAACATGTTTACAATTCTATTAGACTCGGACGTGAAGGTTAGTGTTGATAATGAAAAAAGCAACATTAGTGCAACTATACTATGTTCACTATCGGGAATGACACTTGTATGTTCAAACTTTGTTGTGTCGATATATGGAGAGAATACTCCCATCCCCCACGCACTTCTGCACCTACATGATCCGCACGGACATTAGTAATTCTTTGGTTACATAATTTTAATACTTATAATTTGTTCTGTGTCATTAATTAAAATGTCGCATTGGTAATAATTATAAATTCAACAACGTTCGTATGTTGCAATTCAAAATACATTCTCATACACCAATAAATAACGTCGATATCATGATTTTATGTCAGCCAGAAAAGACATGAAACGCTAACAAGTGTTTGAGTATTAATCCAGTAAAAAGTTCACTTAAGGACGTTCATTCGCTACCCTAGAGTCAAATGAATGCTATTTTTTATTAAATTTACTCAAGACTTAAAAAAAGTTGTAAAATATATTAATAATTTTACAATGATTTATAATTATTTTTATTTGTTTCAAATATTTCTAAGGTATTTGTTATAAAAAATCAGTAAATATAAATTAGTAGTTGATTTGACTCCATTTTAATCGGTTGTAAAATCTGGCAACACCGTCTTACTCAGCTGTCAACTTAAACATATATAGATATACATCTATACAGAAAAGATTCAACCCTAATATACATATTAGTTCTGTTTATAAAATCATTGAAAATCATTTTATTCGTCAGGTATGAGCAATAAAGATAATTATTATAATATCAGAAACGATCACGGTAAGTTGAAAGGCAAATTTGTTTCACAAAAACGAAAAATATGGAGAAACAATCAGTTAGATAGCACAAAAAAAAACTAAAACTCGATGAATCGCTGGCACTCAACCTCCCTAACTTGTCAGGTCGACGAATAATAGAATTGAATTTATTAGCTGAAGAATTATGGTGCAAAAAATGTGAAATTCCTTTGTCATTGAGAAACGTTATTGAGGAAATTTTAAAGGGTTTAGCTAGTGTTCTTAAAATAAAATGATGATGGCCAAACCAGGCCGAAACTAGTTGAGTGTAAGTAAAAATAAAATACAAGGAGTAGGAATTTCATTTTGTGTAATTTGAAAATGGTTTTCGACATATTTATATTTCATCGATAAAAAAAATTTCTAAAGAAACAAACTGTGAAGAAGATTTTTCGTTTTTATTAAAACAGTTAAGAGCACTTAATAATATAGTTTTCGATATTAAGATACCAACGAAAAATTTAAATGCCTTATCAGAAGATGTTACCGGGATTTATTTGTCGGAGATTCCTAAAAATCCATTCTTGTGAAATTTGTGAAAACTTCATCATAGACTCCACTAAATCTTTAGAAGGCAGTCATCAGACCTATTTTAAAGATAGATCGCAATATAAAAATGGTATCTGTTTTGTTAAAAAAGAACTTACTAATTTCGTAAAAGAATTAGAAGTTATTCATACAGAATACTTCGAGAAATTTTTATGTAGTACATCGTTGGTCGAAGATTTATTGTCGGTAGTCAAAGAGAAATATAAATTGAGTTTTACATTATGTTGCCAAATTACAATGGTATCTTTTTGGAAATGTTTTTCAGAATTAGAAATCATGGGGCAACGAAATTTTTGAATAAGAATAGAATTTACATAAGAATATTTAGTTCAATTCCAAAGAGTTTTATTGAATTTGAGACACAAACGAGGAATCGGTTACAAACCAGTACGCTAGAGGGAATCATGTTAACAAAAAGTTTAGTTCATGAGAGCGGTTTATGTTCAAATTTTACAATTACTCAGGATCTTTTACATAAAATGAACAGCCAAGATATGTATGCTACTAAAAATGCTCAAGGTGCGTCAGTAGTAAAGAATTCAGATACAGAATCTGAGTAAAATTACTATATTTATTTAATAGTTACAGTATTATGTATTTATATTAATTGTAGTTAAAGCAATAATTATTATTTTTTTAGTTATAATTCACTGAATAATATTTTAAGAATTTCAAATCTTAAAATAAATATTTTGTTGAAATGTATTTTTTCCTTTATGCAATAAAAGATAATTTAAAATTCCAGTCGTTAGTTCGCGCCACCCCAACCTAACCTGACGACTTCTTCTGGTTTCTCACGACTTCTCACAGTTTTTGATAGTAAAACTCATGATTTTCGCCTTTAGTCATCTGGCAACACTGCGAAGCATAAACAATTTAAACCTCTTGATGAAAATGAGCTAATGAAATTTCTAAGATTGAGTCTTTTAAATGGCCATACTAGATCGCCTAAAATACAAAATAAGTTTTGTACTGATCAGTTACATTGGCACCCAATTTTTAGACATACTATGTCTGGCCGTAGATTCGAACAAATCTTACGCAATTTAAATGTAAATCCTAACATTAGTGATAAGAACCTTAAAATTTCTTCATTTGTTGAAGAATTCAAAAGGAGCAGCCAAAGTGCATACAATCCGAATAGAGCCCTATCGCTGGATGAATCCCTTCTATTGTTTAGTGGAAGATTGCATTTCAAGCAATATATAAAAAATAAGGTGTAAATATGGCATAAAGTTTTTCGAACTTTGCGACCGTAACGTTTAAATTTTTAATTTAGAAATATATGGTGGAAAACAATCCGATAATTCTTCAATATCTAAGACTGAATCACTCGTAATACGTCTTATGCAACCATATTTAGGAAAAGACCATATTTTATATATGGATAACAATAGTATCTCACTATCTAATTTATTGCTATCAAATAAGACTCATTCGGTGGGGACTTTACGAACCACTAGAAAAGGAAATCCAGAAAGTATAATTTCCAAAAAAACTAAAAATAGGAGATCATATATGGGCTAGCAAGGGTGGTATTTACATATCAAAATGGAGAGGTAAACGTGAAGTTCCTTGTATTAACACCGCCCACCATCCGGATATGATTGAAACACTCAATAAACATGGAATAATCAAACAAAATCCTAAAGAAGTTCAAGAGTACAACCTTAACATGTCTGATATTGATAGAGCTGATCGATTAGTCTCATATTATTCATGTTCTCGAAAAACACTGCGGTGCTACAAAAAATTATTTTATTTACAACCACTATTAAAAGTGACGTCTATAGCACAGTTTACTCGAGTTAAAAATTTAGCTTTATAACACTAGTGTTATAAATTACAGATCAGTTTTATAAAATAGATATATAGATATATTTGTCAAAATTAAAATGAACATCGATATGCATTTATCATGACAAATTATAATTTTGTTCTGTCAAATAGCAACTGTCAAATATAAATTCAGGACCTTCTCCTTAAGAAATCTGTTGACTTTAGGAGATTTGTACTGTGGTTGTAGATAAAATATTGAATGATATACGTGTTAAAAGTGATTTTATTTTGCTCGTGGGGTTGCTCCACTCGCAAAATAAAATGCCACTTTTAACAATTGTACCATAAATAACTATTTCATATATTGGATTTGCCCTTATTTAATGCTTATTTTATTTATAAAAAAAAGTTTGCATCAAAACTAGCATTCCTCGATTTTAGAAATTCGGTTATCAAATCATTGATTCATTGTCTAAATAATATCAACGAATTGACTCAACCATAACAGAGGCATCATTTGGTGATTGAATTGGACGATGATATCGTTCAACATTATTTGCAAAAAATACCAGCACCAGAATCGTAGAAATTGTAAATCGCGTACACGAAATAAAATAAGGCAGCAAACATCTTACGAATGCAGGCTTTGTCCAGGAAGTCCACCAATGTGCCTTCCATGTTTTAAGGATTGCCATAAAAATAATCTACTCCTAATAAATAACGATCAGGAAAGTAATTAATACCAAAATTGATTTTCGGGAAATTGTTAGCTATGAGTTCATGAAATATGAGTAATATTATCGCACCCTTGCTTCAAAAATGACACAACACAAAATTCACATTTTTGAGTTAACGCCATGAATGAGATTACCAAACACTCCTACGTCAATCATCAAAAGTGTTTCAATTTAGCTTACAAGGGTGTGGGCTAGATGGCGCTTGTGTCATTTTTGAAGTTTCTAAACTAGAAATCTATATCCAACAAAAGTGACACAATCGTTTGTTGTGCTCTGAACTTGAAGAAAAGCGGTTGCTTGTCGAAGATCAAAACCGCATTATTTTGAGTTGTGTCGTTTTTAAAGATCGAAACTAAAAACCTACATTGAAAGAATTTGAGTTGATACAGTTTTGAAGACTGATATTTGCAGACGACAGTGGATTAATTTGAATTGTGTCATTTAAGAAAATTTAGGTAAGTGACTCTGTTATTTATATTTTAAGTTGCGTCACTTTTGACGAATTATTTGTTTGGTAAGTATCATTAAGCTAAACTTGGGATTTTCCGCCGCGGCGGTTATGCTTTGTTGTTTTTACATCGGATTATTTTTATTTTTCTAGAAACGATGGATCAATCACAAGGAAGGACCGCTAATATTTTAAAACTGGCAGCTGAAAAATTGAAAGTGCGTGAATGCTGTACCACGATATCTAAATATTCAGACAATAAAGAAATCGTAGGTTTTGAAAAATCATCTTCAATCGTCAGTGACCTACAATACAGTGCCGTCGCTGAAAATGCCACAAAAGATAAGGAAACCTCAGAGTTTGCCATTCCATCACCAAATCAAATTTTGGTTGAGAACTTGATTGAAAACAGCAGTATTAACAAAACTTTAAGTGTCAATGTGTCGTGTAAAAAACCCGGTAAAAACAACTATTACATCTCACCTAAATACAGTGGTGAAAGCGACATAGACGATTCAGATGCTCATCCACATTACAGTAAGAGTCCTAGCAGTTCCTCTGACAGTGTAGTGGAACTCGTTGAGGATGAAAATTTAGTTGAGGGAGTAGCCGGAACAGTTCAGCATGAAAATTTAGCAGATGAAGAAGGGCCAAAGAGTAAAAAAAGAAAAGTAAACCCCAACAAGTGGAATGTTAAGAAAAGTAAATATCGAAGGAATTGTGGGAAGGCTTATGTATCCTCTTCAAAAACTAAAAAAGAATTCCCAGCAAGAAGATTACGTCCTTCTTGTGGGGATAAGTGCAGATTGAAATGCAGCGCAAAAATAGACGAGACAGCCAGAGAAAACCTGTTTTCTAGTTACTGGAAACTAGGAGATGTACAACGGCAAAGAGAATTCATCGTTGCCCACGCTGAAACTATAAAACCAAAATATGAACTTAACTGTTACAACTTCACCATAAGCGACCTAAATGCCAAAAATGTAAACTGTTATTTCTGGAATGAAACAGAAGGGAAACGCGGTGCAATAGAAATAGGTAGTTGAGTACTTAAATACATGCAGGCTGTAACGGAAACAGCCGAAACAACTTCAAATATTGTCTTTTATTCAGACAATTGCTGCGGACAGCAGAAAAATAAGTATTTACTTGCTACATACTTATACGCAGTGACAACATTGAATATTGACACTATCACACACAAATATCTGATACATGGACATTCTCAAAACGAAGGAGATAATGTTCACAGTGTCATCGAAAAGCAGGTAAAGAGGCATTTAAAATCGAATCCAATCTACGTGCCAGAGCAATATGCTACATTGATCCGAACAGCAAAAAAAATGGCCTGCTTATCGCTTGCATGACATGACATTTGAAGATTTTTATGATCTAAAAACACTACAAGAAGAAATGGGTAACAATTTTTCAACAAACACTGAAAATATAAAAGTAAAGTGGCATGATATAAAAGTACTTAAAGTAGAGAAGCAAAGCCCTACAACTTTTTTCTACAAAACGTCGTATGAAGATGAAACTTTCAAGATGGTAAATATAAGAAAACAAAAGCAAACGAGGTCGAAACAAACTGGACAAACAATAGAATCTGAAATGCGTCTAATGCGGGCTTATGTGAATAAATTACAACTAAGTGACAATAAAAAAAAGGACTTAAAAGAACTTGTTGACAAAAACATAATTCCGAAATTTTATTACAACTCTTACTTTAAAAATATTCTTGATTAAAAAATTAGAATATTTTATAGCATTGTTATAATACTTAAATCATTCATAATTATTATTGTTTAAGTTCAATCGATAACTTTAGGATACATTATTTTTATATTCTTTTTAGTAAAAATTTGGTTTTTTCTGTTTAAGTCAATGAATACATTTTTTAGTTTGGACTATTGAACTTTGTTTTTTATTTGACAGGTACTCAGTAGGTATAGGTACATACTGTTAAAAATGTAGGTATTTAGTTTGGCTGTGCCGTACGGTTTAGTTTTCTCTGTACGTTGAAGATGAACAATAAAACAATTTTTACTTTTGAATTAGCTACTTTGTTTACTATAAATCATATATTATTGGTATTTTATTTACGGTGTCTATTGGCAATGACTATGTCACAACTTAAAACGTTTTGAGTTTAATAGCCGAACCAAAACTTCAAAAATGTCACTTTTTTATAAAAATACGTTAAAAGTGACACAACTCAAAATAATTCACTTATTTATACGAATAAACATCATCAAAACCGTCACAACTCAAAAGGGGTGGTTTTAAGGATTGTAAAATGGATTAAACAGAAAATTCAAGTAATTTTGCCACCTTTACACGGTTATTTAACTGGTTCCTTTTTTGGATCGATTCAAAAATCTGTAACTATTCAAATACTAGTTTTTTGCGATTTCTGAAAATATAAGTTTTTTGAGTTGTGTCACTTTTGAAGCAAGGATGCGATATATTGTCATCCGCATTTATTACAATAATTAACCGTTAATTTCTCATTAACAAATATCATTGAGTGCGGCTGAAGAAAAATATGTTTTATTGATTTCCTGAAAAATTTTCTTTTTGTCCCTTATTGTCTTTTGAAATTGGGCAGCCGTTTCGTTTGCCCCTCAAAAAATATGTTTTTTCTATTTAACTAACTTCAACGATCCAAAATTATATTGTTGTTTTATCTTTTTTCATCCGATAATTTCGTTTTTGTTTCCTATAAATTATTATAGACACCATAAATTTCAGATATGCTCATTTTATTCTTATGGTGTAGATAATGCAACTTTAAAATATTTATATATAATCAGGCCTGAAAAAGAATATCCTCGCCTCCGCATCGTTTATTTTTTCTGATTGGCTAGAAAGTGACTATCCCACAGTATCACACAGTGTCCAGCTGATACGCCCACTCTGTTCCCATCGAAAGAAAAAGGACTCTACTTTATTCTATATTGGAAAGTCTAGAATTCGGATACGCCATCTGGCGAATAAAGTATAAGCTATTTCAACTAGTATAGCCAGGGCGCCTACACTTGACGGCTTTGGCTAAGATCCCATGATGTTTATATGCTGGGGAATTTAGATGGCGCCAGCAAACGATCATAGTTCATAGTTGGGACTAAAGGAGCGCTCACATAAAGGCGCGCAACAAATTCAAATTGCGCCGTCATGAATGGTCACCAATGCTTCGCAAAATCAGCAAAAATTTTCTTGTTATTGTTTTATCGTGTTAATTGTTGTTAGTTAACTGAATGATAAAATTGGATTGAAATAAAGTATTTTTTTGGATACTATTTGTTGTTTATTGGTTTTCATTCTTTATATTGGACAGTATTTATTAATTGGTTTAGTTTTAAGTGTTTATTTATTTAATTGAGCGATGTCGCAAATAAACAGTTCGTATTTCTTTTGTTAATATAACAAAAAAATAGTATTAATGATTTTAAACGAATTTACATTTTAGGGAGATGTATATTGTGTGGGGAAGTGGCATCACCAGATTACGCATTACATTATTTTCCTGCAAATCGCACAAAGTAAGTGCACGATAACTAATTAACCGCTATTTGTTTATAAACGACAAAGTAGTGCAATAATATTGCAATCGTGATGCGTAACCATATTCAACTAAAGAATTTATTGAGATAGTACCTGAAGATCATTGGGAATCACGACGTTTGCAGTTATTTTCCAAAAAAAAACTGATAAAGAAGAGTTGTTTGAAAGAAGTCATTGCTTTATCTAGAAAATGGTTGAGAATTTTGGAAAAACAAATCCATACAGACATAAATCACATTAACGACTAGCACTGAAAACAAATTTCATTAAATTGTTTAATTAACAAAAAAGTGCGACGTCAAAATATATTAAAATTGGTATTATCATTAAATTTTAACGTCTTACGGAAACACTGAGTAAATCCGACAAATTTTTTTCTTAAAATGTTCAATACTTTGCAAAAAAATCAAAGTCGACGCTGCACAACTCAACAATACAATCGTCAAACTTCGTGATTCCCAATTAAGAGAGTAAGTGAGTAGTAGATGCTTAAACACGGACGACAAATCAGATTTTTTTTAAGTAATATCTCACTGAATACTTTTCACAATCAAATAAGATTTGACTAATCAAAATATTAATGAATCGTTATTGTTTTAGACTTGGAATATGGATTGAAGCCCTTGGTGCGGAAAACAAAGATTTATCTTTTTATCACCACAAGCGAATTTGTGGTCGTCACTTCCATAAGGAATCCTATTGTAATGTCCAAAGTCGTACCCACAATAGAAATGCAGTTCCCATGCACCTGTCCTCTTTTCGAAGTTCTGTAGCCGTTCCTCAAGAACCAAGTACGTCGTTTAATCCTGCCCCTTCCCAACCCATCCCTCAAGGTCTGTCTTCTCTTTTCGAAGCGTCGTTTGTTTGTCAGTGCATGAATAGTCAATCTTCAAAAGAGAAAAAACTTATTCATGTACTGAGGAACAAACGACGCCACATAAAAACATTACAAAAGAAGTGCAAAGCACTAAAAAACGAAATTGGCGAATTGTTAAAGGGGGACGGTGAGCAGCTTATTAATAAAGTATTCAAGAACGTAAATTCAAACACTATTCAGTTTATCATGATGCAATTAAAAGCTGCTAAACGTCCCCCAAATGGTCGAAGATGGACCTTGAAGGAAAAGACATCCGCTATCACCCTCCTGAAAAAAAGTCCAAGAGCCTATGAACTACTCAGAAGATTTACTGCTCTACCATCACCTATTACTCTTTCCCGTCTTCTGAGTAAAGTTCCTTTTCTCACTGGGATAAACGAACATTTATTCCAGCACCTTGCGAAATGCCTCAATTCATTTAATGAAGAAGAGAGAATATGCTGCCTGGTGTTTGACGAAATGAGCATAAGAGAGCAGATTTTCTACAATGCTTCATTAGATGCGATTGAAGGCGTTGTAGATCTTGGAAATCAGGGTAGGAAAAGCATTGTTGCTTCTCATGCCCTGGTTTTCATGGCCCAAGGTGTCGTGAGAAAGTGGAAGCAGCCAATTGCTTACTACTTTTCTCACAGGGGTATTTGCTCGAATGAGCTTGAGTTCATTATTCGCGAAGTCAGCGGCTCGTTGCTTCATGTTGGTGTGCAAGTTGTCGCCACCATTTGCGACATGGGGACAACAAATGTCGCTACTTTGCGGAAAATGGGCTCCTCTGTATCCCATCCTTTTTTTATCCACGAAGGTAGTAAAATTTTTACTATCTTCGATCCTCCTCATCTCCTGAAATGTACCCGCAACTTATTCCTAAAATATCCCGTCGAATTCCAGCGTGGCGACGACGCCCCGAAAATAGCTCACTGGAACCATATACTAGCCGTATACGACGACAAAATAGGCGCTTCAGCAGGTCGTGAGGTACTGTCATTTATATTTTCATTCTCTATGAACATTTCATAGTAAAATTTATTTCTAATTGTAGTACCTGGAGAAATTGACGGAACGTCATCTTAATCCTCAAATGAAAGATAAAATGAGGGTTTCGTTGGCTGCCCAGGTACTCAGTAAATCTGTGTCGACCGTGTTGGACATGTTGGTTCGTCACGGTGAGTTATTGTACATGAGATTATTTATCAAGACACTCATAAAAAAAATTTACAGGTGTTTTGCCGCCAGATGCTATGGGAACTTCGGACTTTGTGTTACTGATGAATGATTTATTCGATAGTTTCAATGGTAACAACTTACTGCAAGGTATGCGCCAGGGGTGGCCAACCCCACGCCCGCGGGCGCAAGTGCGCCCACAAGCTATTCATTATGCGCCCACGACACGATTAGACCAATTTTTTTTTAATTTTATTTTCAATTTCATGATCCAGATTTTAAGCAGAATTATGTTGAAATTACTTATTATTTATTTATTAATTAAAATTTTCTTATAGCTAATTATTTACTGACATATTAAAAACCCCTAAATTTAATAAAATATAGGAATTTACTTAGTTCGACTTCGAAAAATTATTATTTTATCGAATTCTTTAGAATTTTGCCATTGATGAGCTGTTGATATTCAGCTAATAAAGAAAAATTACTTAAGCGAAAAACTCCACAACCACCATCCCTAACATGGAGATTTTCCAAATGTACGTGATGGAGTGGGGTGGCGGTCGCCGGCAATTTTGTTGCACGTGTTTATTTTAGGCAGCTATGATGTTTACGGTTTAATATTTTAAAATTATTAAAATTTTGATATATATTATGATTTTTATGGCTTAATATGATCCACAGAGGGAGCAATCTGTTCTCTAAGCCATGTATCTTCTTTTTAAAACTAAAATCGACTTTAAAGTTAACAGAGTTTTAAATCCGCCGGTAAAAGCGTCATCTACCTGCCTATTAACTTAACTCATAGATGCGCAGTAACTGAAATTCTTTTAAGTGTCTGTTACTACGCGTGCTCCTAGAAGACAATCGACCGGCCATTAGAGCCTTACAAGTATTGATGTTAAAGGTGTTGTTATTATAGCAAGTTCGTCATTGTTAATTTAACAATAAAAAACAGACTCAGTATGGCTGAGCCAGGTCCTAGTACACTGCCACGTTCTTACGTTTTCCAAAAGGAGTGGGAAGAAGAATATTGTTTTGTGGAAGTAAAAGGAAAATGTGTATGTCTTCTATGCACTCGCACCGTAACTACTGAAAAATTTAACATTGAAAGACATTTTAAATTCGAACATAAGAGCTTCGCTAAGAAATTTACTCCTCAAAGTGCCATTCGAACTGAGAAAATAAATAGTTTAAAGAAGGGATTATTGAGCCAACAATTATTGTTCAAAAAGGTAACGGATAAATCAAAAAATGTAACTATGGCATCCTTTAAAATAGCACATTTTTTTGCGGAGAACAAGAGATCATATTCAAATGGGGAATTGTTTAAACAAGCTTTACTTATTGGTGCTGATTCTCTCTTTGATACTTTTTCTAATAAGTCAGAAATAGTGGGAGCAATAAGCGATTTACAGTTATCTCGCAATACAATAAAAAGAAGAACTGCGACAATATCTACTCATCTTAAAAATCAACTTGAAGCTGATATGAGTAGGTGCTCTTGGTACTCACTTCAAATGGATGAATCTGTGGATGTAACGGGGACATCTCAATTAATAGTAATAACAAGAATGGTTTTCGAGGACTATTCTGCAAAAGAAGAAATTCTGTTTTTAAAAATTATGTTTCGGGCCAACAACTTCTCTTACATAAATTATCTTCCATCACAACTGACGGTGCCCCAGCAATGGTTGGTAAAAATAAGGATTTATAACTTTTTGCAAAAAAGATGAATCATTTCCAGATTTTTTTGCCTACCATTGCATAATACATCAGCAAGTTCTGTGTACTAAAGTTCTTTCATTCAAACATGTTTTGGACCTGGTAACCAAAATCATAAATTCTATAAGGGCTGCTCTGTTACAGCACAGACTTTTTGAAAAACTATTAGAAGATGATGATTCTGAATTCTCAGATTTAATAACTTATGCAGAAGTGAGGTGGCTTAGCAAAGGCAAAGTACTAGATCGGTTTCGTCATTTGATTAGTGAAATAAAAGGATTTCCTGAGAAAAAAGGGGAAATTTACAATGAACTCGAAGATCCTAATTGGCTAGGTGACTTAGCCTTTTTAGCTGACATTGGCAAAAATTAAATTTGTTAAATCTTGAGCTACAAGGCAAAAATAAAGACCTAATAGATATGGTAAGTGCTATTAAGTCATTTAAAGGTAAATTAGCTCTTTGGAGTTTGCACTTGCAAAAAAATTCTTTGACTCACTTTCCACACATGTCAAAAATATTCCTAGAAAATCATTTAGATTATCGGACATATGTTGATCACGTAACAAAATTAAATAATGAATTTAATGAAAGATTTAACTAGTTTAACGAATTGGAATCAATTTTATATTTCTTTTAAAATCCGATGAGTAATGTTGACATTATTACGTTAAGTGCAGAAATAAATCGATTTTATACAACAAACTTAGAAAATTTAGAAGGTAAAATCTTTTTTTGGATCGACTTATTTAAGTGAAGCCACATTTTCTTCAATGCAGTTTATTAAAAACAAGTTTAGATCGCGTCTTACAGATGAAAATTTGAATGACAGTTTAAGAGTAGCAGTGTCAAATTATTATCCTGATTGTGAAAAACTGTGTCAAGAAATACAGTCGCAACCTTCTCATTAACAAACAAAATTTTTTCATGCACCTATTATGTAATAAATGTCCTTCAATAAAATTCTTATTACAAATAAATAAAAATCATTAAATTAATAGTTGTAAATTTGCCTTAAGTTACAAAATGGTTTTTATTTAAGAAAAAAATACGTTTATATGTCTGAAAATTTTGATTTTATGGAGTTATTGAGTTCATTATTGAAAATATCTCCATAAATATGAACTTTATGAAAAAATCAATAGAGACCTTTTTTGTAGAGAATTTTATTTCTATGAAACTGCTTTCAATGATTTTTTCTCAAATCCGTCTACTTTAAAAGATATTTTGAAGAAACTGTAATTTTATGAAGAAATAATCTTCAAAGGGCGTGCGGCACGTGTTCTTGTTGTCCAAAAAAAAAGAAAAAAATTCACCCGTATTTTTTCATCCAAAGGAAGGTTTTTTAGGGCGTCTGAAAAAATTTAATTTTTAACGACCACCCGAATATATATATATTAGACTGTATCAGAAAAATCGACTATTTTTTTTCGAAAGGCACCCTGCAAATATTGTTCAGGATATCGAAACAATGGGCCAGTGAAAACATCAGCTCTTAATTTTAATATTTACAAGTGCCTCATCGCGATTTTCTATTTCCCATTTGATTAACATGGGAAAAAGATTCTCTTACAATTTGGTAGGGGGAGCAAAATGGGGTACCCCAAAAATTCAGTCAAAATTTTTTTTCCATTAATACAAATTTACAGTTCTGACAGTGAAAATGAAGAAAACAGAAGTTCAAAAATACCTAAAGGAAAAGCCACCGAAGGACTACCAATCCAGTATCCCCATTAATAGAGCCATAAGCGAAATCATTGAATACACCAAAACTACCAACTTTGGAGACACTGACATTAAAGAATTAATAGAAATATTGAACATCATTACGAAATGTAATTAATGCCAATTTAATGGAAATTACTATAAAATCATTGATGGACTTCCTATGGGCATGCCAACGTAGGGATTCATTGCTGACTTCTTCATGGATTCCTTGAAAACAAGATACATCATGAACAATAATAACCCATCCTACAATCAAATACACCTTTGGATAAGATATCTTCGTAATTTGAGAAGAAAACGAAGAAAATAAACAATTGGAAGGTCTTCACAACTATCTAAATGGTATGTACCCCAAAATTAAATTTACACGGGTAAAAGAACAGAATAACAAACCCAACTTCCTAGACTTCACAATCATAAGAACCGATCACAATAATTGTATTGTGATCGGTTCGATTGAGACAAAGAAATTTATAGAAATTCCACCACCAGAGACACACATATACCATTCAACTCCTACCATCACCCCCCCCAAAAGATATCAGCTTTCTAGTTTCCATAACAAACTAGTAAACACACCATTGAAATCAGAAGCTTACAACAAAGAACTCAATATCATCCTACAACTTGCTATAAAAAACTATTTCCCATAAAAACCATACACAAAATTATCCATAAAACAAAAATAAAAAAAGATACGTTAGCACTTCCTTTCAATTCCTATTTACAAGAAATTCACGTACAACCATTTAATAAATAACATCAAAACAGGATTACTGTTATAATTCGTGATTTTTGGCACACTCGAACTTAAAGTTATTACTTGGTGCGAGTATGCGGGACTCCCCAAATTAATAAGGAATCCAACGGTGTTATTAAGGTTTTTTTTTGTATTGAAATTAAAAGTTTCCAACAGTTGACTTAATTATATTTATGAATTTCTAGTTGAATTTGTTACAACAATGTTACACTTGTACCCTTCTTAACTAGTCGGCACCTTTGGTACTTGTCTATTTGGATGCAGTTCTGCTAAATTTATAACCTCTCTTGTAAGAGGTTACCAAAAATTTTTGAATCAATGGTATTGGTTGTAAAATGGTTTAATCGATATTATTGGCCCTGTGCCCTTAAAGTCTATGCCCCTTTCGAGTATAGTGGGGTGACCTTTACAAGTGGGTGGAGGTCTCTGGTTCCCACGCTTTCTTAGAAACTACCAGATTTTTCTTGACCACCCAACGACGACTGTTAAATTGATTAACTTTTGTTTCACTGATATGTTATTTCAGGGACTGAACTTGATATCCAGATTTTAGCAGAACTTGCATCCAAATGTTTAAACGTTTCCACATGTGTCCAAGACCGTGGGAAGCTGCTTGTTCAAATCCGAACATCCCGCCGGCCTTGAACGGACCGGTTCAATAAGCATAATTTTCAATTAATTAATGAATAGTAATTTAACATTGAATACCTAACATGAACGAATATACAAATTAATCAACAGTGAATGAACATAACCAATGAGTAACTATTATGGTCTTATAGAACAACTACCTAATGTGACTAAACATAACTAAATGAAAAAAAAATAAAATAAAGTAAAATAAAATAAAATAAACTAAAATAAAATAGAAAATTTACAATATTGAGTTGAATGTTTAATTTAGATTGACTTTAATCTATTGGTAACGGTGCTATTCGCGTAATACAGCGTCTATATATTCCGGCATGTGACTTTATATCGACTACTCGTGTCTTGCCGTCTTTACCAGGAAATGCTTCAATCACTATTCCAAGCGGCCAATGCAGTGGTGCAGTGTTGTCTTCCTTGAGCAATACCATCGTGCCAACCTTGATTTCATCTGGGGATCGCAATTGCCATTTCGTTCTGGTATTCAGTTGGTTCAAATAGTCCTTATATCATCGCTTCCAAAAATGTCGTTTCATATATTGAATATGTTGCCAGTTAGATAGCCGGTTAATCGGCTCATCGATAAGTTTAACCTCTGGCAAGCTTGTGAATGTATCTCCTAATAAAAAGTGTGCAGGGGTAAGAGCTCGTAGGTCATTTGGATCTTCGGATAACGGAGTAATGGGACGGGAATTTAAGATTGCTTCGATTTCGGTCGTGTATATCTCTAATTCCTCATAAGTAAATAATTTTTCGCCTACGATTCTATAATAATGAAACTTAAAGGACTTTACCGCTGCATCCCATAGTCCTTCGAAATGCGGTGATCTTGGAGGTATGAAATGCCAATGTATTTGTTCATTATCTTTCTACTATTATACCAATTCTAATGAACACCTGGATGGTAGTGGTATTTATAAAATTAAATGTGAGGATTGTGATTACACATAAGTAGTATGGATATGGGGTTCTGGACCAGCTAATTGCTACTTGTAAATCTGGTTGTCTAACCTTGCTGAAATTGTAAAATTTCATGTAAATAGTGTTGTCTGGTGTTGTCAAATTTCTCCTACAATTCCTTACCGTCTCTTTCCCCTTTTGAAGTGTAAAATAAACTAAAGCGCGGTTTTTAAAGCAGAAAATTGTGAAAATGCTAATTAATCAATACATTGAATCAAATTATGAATCATTATAATACAATAGTATATTACGATATAAGTGCGGAAAGCGAATCTTTTCGGGACGAGAATGTGAGTTGCGGCTCGAGCGGAGCGGAGCGAGTGCTGCAAAGCGTACGAGTTCCGAAAATATGCTTGCGCACGAATATTGTACGCTATTTTTTCTACGATCGTGTGTAAACACAAGCAATTTGCTGAGTTTATATTTCATTTTAATTAAAAAAAATATATGAATTTCATTATTGATTGCACGGATACCAGGGGGTGGACTCTGTTATGGAAGGGATAATGCCTAACTCTTAACCGCTCGACAGGTAGCGCAGCTAGAACTATTTTTAGAATGTACTTTAATGCAGTTAAATCTAGAGTTGGATCATCAATGCTGAGGTGTTTATGTCTGATGATGCTCCAGCATTTTTCAATATTTGCTCTAGTGTTATGGGTCCAGTTTCTCATAAACTTCTTTGTACTTGGCATATTGATAGAAATTGGCGCCAAAATTTGAATAAAATTAATCGCAGTCCTGAGAAAAAACCGCTAGTATATAAAACCTTGAGCGTTTTATTGCAATTAACTAGTGTCTACACTAGTTAATTGCAATAAAATAAAAAATTGAAATAAATCTCGAAATCATCTACAGATGATTTCGAGATTTATTTGAAGCAAGTACTATTTGACATATGGGATGATACTGATACTCAAGTTTTTGGTGAATATTTTCAACGTCATTATTGTAATCGACCACAGAGGTGGTATAGACGATAGCAATAGGCCACTGGGCCTATTGCTATCGTCTAGGATCAGGAATAAATACGAATATGTATTTAGAATTTCTGCAAAAGGTATTAAAATATATATACTTAGAAGCAAAAAGGTTCAACGTTTAGACAAAAGTGTTAATGCAGTCATGAAACTGGCATGTGATAGTTTTTTTTTAAGTTTAATTAAGTTGTCAAAGGATAGCCCCACTGACAAAATAAAACAAATTAATCAAAGTCACATATCAAGTCATAATATTAAATTAGAAAGCATCAAAATTATTGAAGAGCAAAAAGAATGGATTATAACTTCCTCATCAAATATATTGCAGGAATATCAAATTGTTAAGGCACAAGAGACATGTGATATTCTATGTTTAACGTGTAAAGAGTGTAATATTTGTATTCATACGTTTAAATGCTCTTGTGTTGACAATTTAATTAAGATGAATATATGCAAGCATATACATGCTTGTGCTAGAGAATTTTCCGTCATTCCTACTTTTAGTTCTACTACTGTCGTTGAAAATATGAACAATAACGAAATTTCAGATTTGATGGGGATGAAAAGATTAAATGTTAATACCGAATCCAAAAATAATGTGAACTTACAATTACTTAATAAAACAGAATTATTTTTAGGCTTAATCAATGAAGTTTCACTGAGTAATGAAGAAAATGTAGTAATTTAAAAACAATTAGATAGATTGATAGAACGTGTAAATAAGGCAAAATTAATTAATTTAAATACTAAAGAAAATGTAAACGTTAACAAGAAAATTGATAAACAAGGACGATTATTGAGTAAGGGAAAGAAAAAGAATGTCAAAGATGTTTAGCTAATTGATAATATAAGCTCTAAGAGTGATGTAAATAATAACAGTAAGAATATTGATTTTCACTCAACAAAAACAAAGCAGCAAAAAAAACAAGATATTAAAAAACCTCCAGTTAATGAAATTAACGCAATTGTATCAGGGCAATGCAATGAAAATAGTGGAACTATTAATATTAATAATTTTAAAATAAAATGTAAGGTTATCAATGGAACTATCTATGTTAATTTAATCGTTGCTGTAATTTTATACCATGACATTGTTTTTTTTATTTCTGGATTGAGAATGTTTTATATTTTTAATAAATAAATGAAATATTTTCTATCGCAAAAGATTTAATTATTATCTAAATTTGGATTCGAAGTTGAACATTGTTTTCCTCTAACGCAGCTGATATGCTTCTTCTACTCAAGCAACTGCGGCGAACTGAGGAACTGAGAGTGTGGGAGAGTGTATACCCCTCCACAACTACAACAGCCATGTTGGAACTGTCGCGAGACGCTCGTCTATTGTCAAGTTTCGCAGCGCCTCTGCCGACCAAATATCCGTTGCGAAAGCCAATATTGTCACAATTGATAAATAATGACTACTATTGTCAAATCTATTGCCGTATTTTTTGTTTTCTACAAGCGGTTAGACTTGCCATAGCAACAGCGAAACCTACTGCAATCGGGTACTTTCGATATACACTGAAAATAGACGCTTACACACAATCCTAGAAAAAATTAATAAAACTGTAAGTGTTTATTTAGTTTAATCGATAGTGGGTAAGAATAATCTTTTGTTTTTACTCTACTACATACTGGAGGGTGGAAACACAATTTTATTATAATTGAGGATAACATTAAATATTTACACATCTTTACAAGTCCAAGAAAATAGACCTTTAACCCTTTAAGGACAGGTCACATCAATATGCGTTTTAGCTTAACTTCCACTACAGCCGGGTAACATCAATATGCGTTTCAGTCTAATTTGCGCCCTACACTAGCCGGATAGCATCAATAAGCGTTATCATGAGTTTGCTTATTTTAATATTCCAAAAACGTTCATAGACGCTGATTATGCGTTTTTTTATTTGTGTTATTTCTGCATTTATTAGGATTTATTCTTCTTTCAAGTACATTTTGTATACTTCGTCGTTTCGTTCCGACTTCTGTCTCGTTCAAAGTGAGTCGTTAGATATTACAATTTTTACTTTTACAATTTTACAAAATGGATAGACCATCAACTTCCCGCGATTTTCAAGCGTCAAAGCGTCCGCAATTTGATGATTCAGATAGTGATGAAGAAGAACAATTGAGTGAAAAGGAGAGTAGTGATTTTAGTGATAGTAGCAGTGTAAATAGAGATGAGACAATTGTAGGCAGTTTTACTTGGCGAAATGTAAACAATTTTACACCTACAGAATACAATTTTGATAATGCCACATCAGGAATTTCACAATTATTTGATGTAATGGATACAAGTGAAGAGAGTGAGTACTTTATGAAGTTTTTTGACGAACAATTTATGCAATTTATTGTAAACGATGCAAATAACTACTACACGTATTGTGCGACGAAAGTGTAAAATCTCAGAAATGGATTGAGACAACCGAAAGCGATTTATATGTTTTCTTTGCTTTAGTAATGCTATACTATCCAGGACGGGTAAAAACCCAAATCAAAAAAATATTTTAAATGCTGAACGAATTTTGTCAGTCGGACATTTAATTAAATGGGGAATAAATCGCGAAAAGAGCGATAAAAATGTATCTGCAATTACCGCGCTTTGTATACAAACTTCGTATATTAAAATGATTTACAAAAGTGGAGAAATAATGTCTACAGTTTGTTTATGCAAGGCAAGTTTAGGGGAAAAATGTAAACATGCTGTATCAACACTATTTTATTGTTATCAGTAAGTAAATTTAATGCAGATGAGACCGGGCTGTTTTATAAATTAACTCCAGACAAGACATTAAAATTTAAAGGTGAGAAATGTAAAGGAGGAAAATTATCAAAGGAGAGAATAACTTTGATGGTGGCAGCCAACATGAGTGGCACTGTTAAAAAAAAACTTCTCGTAATCGGAAAATCTCAACGTCCCAGATGTTTTAAAAATGTACGGCATTTGCCAGTGGATTATGAGAGCAATCAAAGAGCCTGGATGACTGCTGATATTTTTGACAAATGGGTACGCGCATGGGATTACAAAACTTACAAAAAAGAACAAGAAAATCCTGCTGTTAGTTGACAACTGTCCTGCACATCCCCATATTGAAAACTTGAAAAGCATAACCCTGGTGTTTCTCCCTCCAAACACGACATCAGTGTTGCAACCCATGGATCAATGGATTATTCGAACTTTGAAATCACATATTCGTAGAAATCTTGTTCTGAAAAT
>JAEDXX010000401.1:0-56889 GCA_021725515.1 Epicauta chinensis | reverse complement strand
AGAAGATTCTCGCCGCGGCATTGTTTATTTATTCTGATTGGTTAGGACGTGATTATGCCACAGTATCACACAGTGGAAAGGCTCTACTAATTAATTTGTTACAAATAATTTTTATTGTATACAATTTTTAATAATGACATTTATAATTGTCAAATGAATTTATATTAATTATATTTGATTTTTAGGCAAACTAGTCATGCCCTAGACAGTGCCTGGCTAGCGCCTGTTTTCAATCTAGGCAAACTAGTCCACCCCTTGCCAGAGCCTCGATTTTATTTCTACTAGGGATACCGTCGTATTGATGGTTCCATTTTGGTGACTTCCGATGACGTCCAGAAATGGTAATGAGTTTCCTGTTTCCATCTCCATGGTGAACTTGATGGTGGGCCTTATGTTGTTTACGTGTTCTACCTTCCCATATGATGAACATATCTTAACCATAATTTAAGTTTTCTTGGTGCTGTGTCCATTGCATGTTCTTCGGACCGTTCCTTGTATGTGTTTTCCACTACTGGAGAGAGAGAAGAACCCATCAGAGGGCCGTCATCCTGTGCATAGAAATGTTCTTTCTCTTGGAAGTAGGTGTTCCGAAAACAACATTCTAATAATTCCATAATACCGTTGGGGGGAAGTGAGGATCGAGATGAATCATCCGATAGTTTGGTTTTATGATCTTTAGTGATTCTTCCAATGGGACGTTGGTGTAAAGGCTCTCAACATCGCAGCTTACCAATTTGTCGTTGGCTGCCATATATAAATTTCTTATAACATCCACGAAATGTTGAAAATTTATTGATTAACGCGTACTGTTTTAAAAATAAAGTGACGATAATGAAAGTCAAAAAGTGCATTAATCAAAATATATTTTGTTGAACAGTTTCCAATTATACGGCTTGTTAAAAGAAATACTTGGCTTAAGGCCATATAAATTTTGATCTCATTAATATACGTACAGTTATCAACTAATGTTACAAATATAAATCTTATAACAAAAACCGTAAAAACAATTAATAAATTATTATTAAATTTATAATATTAGTGAAGCAAGCTGTTTACAGCTTTGCGTCATGTTATCCAAATAGTACTTTGTATTAAACTTTGAAAAGTCTTATTGAAAATTGTTCGTTTTACGAACTATAGATAAAACTCCTTTATTTATGACCAATTAGAGATTTTATTTTTCATTCTCCTATCAGCAGTTAAAAGCTGAGTAGTTGCAACATACTGCAATATAAGCATTGTGATTCACGTTAAATTTTAAGTGCTAATAATGTCTGGACGTATTTTAATCGGTCCAAATTCACCAATAAAAATAAAATATAGAACTATTGGGGAACTGATTTTCGAAATGGCTAATATACATGGACCCAAAGTCTGTCAGGTAATCAAATAACCTTTAATTTTAATAGTTCCATTAATTTAACTTTTTAAAGATTGACTTTGAGACGGGTGAGGAAGAAACTTTCGACAGTGTTAAAAAACGCAGTATTCGTGCAGCTTTAGAATTACAGAAAAGAGGCGTAACTTCCAACGATGTGATAGCATTTTGTTCATATAATATCCTCGATAATTGTATACCGCTGATAGCAACGGCTTACTTGGGCGCAACATTCAGTTCATTAGATCCTGATTTATCAGTCAGAGATGTTAAGCATTTATTAGGTTTAATAAAACCAAAATTTATATTTGTCGATGAGGAATCGTTGGATTTAATCGAAAAAAGTTTAGATAATGCCAGACTTGAAACACAAATTGTTGTTTTTGGTGATTCAAGAAAATATTCAAAATTCAACGAATTTTTACAACCATCAAAAGATGAAGACAGTTTCAAACCGATAATTGTTGATAGTAACCAAACAGCGGCAATTCTTTTCAGTAGCGGTACTACAGGATTACCAAAACCTATTCGATTAAGTCATTTAAATCTATTTCATTCAGTTAATGAAGTGTAAGTTGATTTAAAATTGTTAATAATTTATATTAATTTCTCAAATTTTCTAAAGCAACAATGATGGAGGTACGCCAAGTTTCTCAGTTATTCATTTTACAACACTCTACTGGTTTTCAGGACTTTTAATACTTTTACGTTGTTTTTCATCAGGAAGTTATAGAGTTTTAATCATGAAATTTCATCCACAAAAGGCATTTAAAGCGATACAAAAATATAAGGTACAATTAAATTATTGTGTATTATCCTTTATGTCATTTATGTTATAAATAGATAAATTTTCTAATGGTTTCACCGACTATAGCTGGCAAACTAGTACATTTTGATTACGCAAGCAACTATACACTGGGTTCTGTGATAGCTGTATATGTTGGTGGTGGCAAAATAAGTCGTAATATTATTGATGAACTGAAAAGAATATTTATAAATGCGATTATTTCATCACCTTATGGCACAACAGAAATTGGTATGATAACAATGTTCGAAAATACAAGTGATGGAATAAAACTGAATCAAGAAAAGGTAACGTCTTGTGGAAAAGTTGCAAGTCGTGTTATGGTTAAAGTTGTTGATCCTGAAACTGAAGAAATCTTATGTCCAAACCAAAATGGTGAAATTCGTTGTAAATCACCAGGTCTAATGTTAGGCTACATTGGTGTTGACCTCACCGAAGTATTAGATAAAGATGGTTTCTATAAAACTGGTGATATCGGTTATTACGATGACGATGAATGTTTCTTTATTGTTGACCGCATTAAGGAGACATTTAAATATTTAAGTTACCATATTTCTCCAACTACTATTGAAATGATTCTATTGGAACATCCATTTATTGTTGATGCTTGTGTATTTGGTTTGCCGATATCTGGTTGTGAGGAAGACGGTGAATATCCCACAGCTTTTGTTGTTTTAAAACAAAATCACACAGCTAGTGCTGATGAAATAATAAAGTTTGTTGATGAACGAGTGATTGATCGTGAACGCTTAAGAGGTGGTGTGAAAATTGTTGATTTTATTTTGAAAACACCAACTGATAAGATCAGACGAAAAACTATGCGCGATAATTACCTAAGAATTGTGAATAATCAAAACAAACAAAACAATTCGAGTAGAATGTAAGAATATTATTAAACAAATGCAAGAATATATTTCATATTTCGTAAACCCACTACTTATCAATCAATGTTACGACACATTATAGATAATAAAATAATACAAATTGCTTTATAATTATGTTATTATCAAGACAACCTGAATTTACATTTCCAGTTGTCAGAACAAATAAAAGCATTGCAATTTTATTGCAAATTGAACAAAATACAATTTTTTAATTGCCTTTCCAGTGAACAGCTAAAACATCACAATGTCAGTACATTGTGACGTTTTAGCTGTTGAAAAGTTGAACAATAGAAATGGTGGATGCGGCTGCTATTACTTTATACGTTCAAGTTTTCGATATTACTTTGAAATCAATTGTTTGACTAAGCGCCTTATCGTTTTATACGCGATGAATGCGTTGAAAATTTTTATCAGATATTTTATTTAACGCCAAAGAACCGTCTGGCTTTATAATCCTGAGTCTGGAATTCATGTACGTAGAAATTTCATTACTTTTCATTGATTCAAAAAAAGATACAAACGAAATAGAATAAATTGATAATCAAATGGCGTTGAGGATGTCTATTATTTTTGATCGTTTTAGGGCTGATCCTTCAATTCGCTTTGTTCGGCCCGATATTCCCACATAAATTTTATTTCGCTATAAATAGTGAGCAAAAAAAAAAAATTTGTCCAACGCAATTTTTGGCCTTGACTTCGTTTGTTATGGACAAACAATCAACTTATCTCATGTCTATTCTGATAAAATATCGGAAAGATTATAATCGTACGATAAATAAAAAATAGAATACCGACTCGCGGATCTATTATGAAATGGATTGAAAGCTAGAAGAAATCAATACTCAATAAGCAACCAACACAAAACTGATAAAAGGATTAGACAGTCTTAAAAGTATCGAGCACTTGAGACTATGATTTGCAAATCCATATTTGACGTAAACAGCTTAGACAAACCTCTTGCTTCACTCATTTCAGATTCTGTAATATTTACTGAAGACAACAAACTGCGCAATCAGTAGCGGTTCTACATTAATAATAGTCACAACAAATAAAATTTGAAAATACTTCAATTATCTTCTTTTCTTTCAGTTCAAGATTACAAGATCGAAATTTATCAGATATAATGGGGGTCGTCAGCTTTTGTATACAAAAGATTTATTTCTTATCATAAAAATTATGTTGCGATCGACTTGTTGTCGATTTGATGTAGTCTAAAAAATCTATACTAATGCATATTAAAATTTAAATTAGAAAAATTGTCATTATGTCCGTGTTTAAACAATGTCAACCTAGGTTAATTAAAAATTATAACATTGCTAACACAGGTACTAATAAAAAGAAGCTACTATCAGTTCAATTTAATAAAGACATCGCGGAATATCGCCCAAAATTTGCTTGGTGATCGATCTGTTGGTCACCCCAGAGATATAGGTAAGTACAATTATCTTTGTTTGTACTATTTTTTTTTATGAATTGAAACACAGAAACAAAGTTCAAGAGTCAACAATACGGTAATAAAAGTGTCGCAATTATTGTAGGAAATATTAGTAATTTAAGTGCAACGTCTAGGATTGTTTCAAATTTTGTTAATATTTCCAAAAAAATACCTGGAGAAAATGACAGGTCGAATATTGGTAGATAGAAATACACCAATAAAAGTAAAAGAAAGGACTGTTGGTGAGCTAATTTTCAAAACAGCTGATATACATAGAAATAAAGTTTGTCAGGTAATTATTACAATAGTTTAGATTAATTTTAAGTTGATTTACTGTTTCTTGCCAGATTGACTTTAATACTGGCGAAGAAGAAACTTTTCAAAGCGTCAAACTACGTAGTATACGTGTAGCTTTAGAATTAAAGAAACGTGGTGTAACTGCTAATGATGTTATAGCAATTTGCTCCAAAAATATTATGGATAACTGTATACCAGTAATAGCTAGCACCTTTCTAGGTGCTGCGTTCACTACATTAGATCCTGATTTACCAGTTAGAGACGTTAAGTATTTATTGAATTTAGTAAAAGCCAAATTTGTATTTGTCGACGATGCATCACTGGATTTAGTTGAAAAGAGTTTAGAAAACGGAGAACTTGAAACGCAAATTGTTGTTTTTGGGGAATCAACAAAATATTTGAATTTTAGTGAATTCGTGCAACAATCAAAAGATGAAAAAGCTTTTCAACCGACTATCGTTGAAAGCAATCAAATGGCCGCAATACTTTTCACCAGCGGTACAACTGCGTTACCAAAAGGTATTCGGCTGAGTCATCTGAATTTCTTTCATCACCTCAATGATTTAGTGTAAGTTTCGAGACGGATCGTTATTAGTTTCTTGTAATTTTTCATTTTCTTTTAGAAATTATGATGGAAATTCCTTAAATTTATCAGTGTTAAATTTCACTACTCTTACTTGGATATCAGCGGTATTGTTGTTTTTAATCTCGTTTTCGACGGGAAGTAAACGTATTTTACTCAAAGATTTTGAACCAGAGAAAACATTCGAAATAATACAGAAACATAAGGTGGTTGTAACAATGGCATCACCATCTATAGCCATCAGATTAATAAATTACGAGAGAGTCCATGAATTTGATACAAGCAGTTTGATATTATTTTATGTTGGTGGTGGTAGCATAAGTCCTGGTGCTCTTAAGAAACTTGAAGGTATATTCCCGAATGCCTTTGTTAACTGAACATATGGGACAACCGAGTGCGGCGTGATCACCTTGTTTGTAAATACACCAGAAGATGTCAAACTGAATAAAGAGAAGATTACATCTTGTGGAAAAGTTGGCGCACGGAATATGGTTAAGGTTGTTGATCCTGAAACCGAAGAAATCCTAGGTCCAAACCAGAAAGGTGAAATTCGTTGTAAATCACCAGGTCTTATGATAGGCTATGTTGGTGTTGAATTGAATGAAGTATTGGATAAAGATGGTTTCTATAAAACTGGTGATATCGGTTATTACGACGACGATGAATGTTTCTTTATTGTTGACCGCATTAAGGAGACAATTAAATATTTGAGTTACCCTATTGCTCCAACTGCTATTGAAATGATTCTATTGGAACATCCATTTATTGTTGATGCTTGTGTATTTGGTGTGCCGATATCTGGTTGTGAGGAAGACGGTGAATATCCGACAGCTTTTGTTGTTTTAAAACAAAATATCACAGTTAGTGCTGATGAAATAATAAAGTTTGTTGATGAACGAGTGATTGATCGTGAACGCTTACGAGGTGGTGTGAAAATTGTTGATTCTATTTTGAAAACACCAACTGATAAGATCAGACGAAAAACTATGCGCGATAATTACCTAAGAATTGTGAATAATCAAAACAATTCGAGTAGAATGTAAGAATATAATTAAACAAATGCAAGAATATATTTCATATTTCGTAAACCCACTACTTATCAATCAATGTTACGACACATTATAGATAATAAAATAGTACAAATTGCTTTATAATTACGTTATTATCAAGACAACCTGAATTTACATTTCCGGTTGTCAGAACAAATAAAAGCATTGCAATTTTATTGCAAATTGAACAAAATACAATTTTTTAATGGCCTTTCACTGACATTGTGAGGTTTTAGCTATTGAAAAGTTGAAGAATAGAAATGGTGGATGCGGCTGCTATTACTTTATACGTTCAAGTTTTCGATATTACTTTGAAATCAGTTGTTTGACTAAGCGCCTTATCGTTTTATACGCGATGAATACGTTGAAAATTTTTATCAGACATTTTATTTAACGCCAAAGAACCGTCCGCCTTTATAATCCAGAGTCTGGAATTCACGTACGTAGAAATTTCATTACTTTTCATTGATTCAAAAAAAGATACAAACGAAATAGAATAAATTGATAATCAAATGGCGTTGAGTATGTCTATTATTTTTGACCGTTTTAGGTCTGATCCTTCAATTCGCTTTGTTCGGCCCGATATCTTAATATATAAAAATGAATGTTTGTATGTATGTATGTTTGTCCTTCATGCATTCGTAAACCACTTATCCGAATGCGATGAAACTTTGATGAGTTGTTATTCACATGACCGGCAAGATTATAGAAATAGTACCATCATTCTGCAATCATTAATTTCTGTGTATTCTGCGTATTAGTCTGTATGATGGGCAGAATTAAATTGAAACAAATGCAATCGGTGACATTTCGGTTACCAGGTAACAGTAAATAATATATAACATATGCTATTTACAATTGCACTACGAAATTTTTACATCAGCTTATGGGTCAAGACTCATGCAGTTGAATGCATAGATGTTCTCAAAGTCATTAGATTTTGATATTATAGAACATGAGATGAGAAATCCAATCTGCGAACAAAAATTCTTGGACGTTAAGGACATCTAATTGTCAGTTGGTGTAGGAGCACATATTATATTTTATATTTAAAGAGTCAGTAATGTTGACATTTAAAATATTAATAATAACAGTAATACTTGGCCCATATTAAGCATTTTTAGACGTGAAAATTATTCCTGTATTAAAATATAGGGACTTTTGAAGTGTTTTGTTAGTCAGCTGACATTTTTAATTTTCCAAATAATAAACTTCAAATTTTCTGCATGTATCATAGTTTGACTTTGATCGTTAGATTTTTTCTTTGAATACCATTACAGGAGATTCGTAATGAATGAAATTCTCATAGTTATTGCCAGGGCTGGGTTTAGCAAATCCGATTCTTCAGGCGATATTTATTTTGGCCCCAAAAACGCTCCACAAAAATATATAATTCCACTTTTTATTTTTCAAAATTGTGTCAGTGTGGTTTTGCAGATTTTTTTATATGTTTCAATAATTGAATGTCTGCGAAACCAGGCCGTCGCCCAACCTCGCTCCCACATAAAGCTGATACTGGTAATTGCATTATAAAATGATGACAGCTAAATTGTCAAAATTTATACCAGTCATATTTCCAAAAACTCCTAGATTTTAACGTGTTCGAACTTCAATACGCTGTTTAACCCACTTAAAGTTATAATAGGCAAATCAATTGTGCCAATAATACGAAAACTATTTGGTTGATACAAATACATATCAAGCGCAAAAGAAAAGGGCATTCCAATCTCAAATCCGTTCATCTCAAACGGATGGGCAATAAGAAGCAAATGAAAAGTATGACAATCAATATTATCAAAGCTACACTTATAAAGAGAAAATTTGGAGATGTACATTTGACACGCATCACAATGATTCCGACAGATATACTACTCGAGTTTTTATACGTTTTGTAAATTTCATATTCCATTAAGGCAATCGCTACAAATGTGTGGACTAAATTTGGAAAATTTGTGCTTCTCGCTTGGACATTTACATGTGATGTGCCCATACATAGGGAAATCTGATTTATTCGAGTACAATAAAATGCTGTACATCCAAAGGCATTGCAACGCATGCCGGGTAACAGCTGGTTCCCATATAAATTTTATTTCGCTATAAATAGTGAGCAAAAAAAAATAAATTTGTCCAACGCAATTTTTGGCCTTGACTTCGTTTGTTATGGACAAACAATCAACTTATCTCATGTCTATTCTGATAAAATATCGGAAAGATTATAATCGTAAGATAAATAAAAAATAGAATACCGACACGCGGATCTATTATGAAATGGATTGAAAGCTAGAAGAAATCAATACTCAATAAGCAACCACCACAAAACTGACAAACGGATTAGACAGTCTTAAAAGTATCGAGCACTTGAGACTATGATTTGCAAATCCATATTTGACGTAAACAGCTTAGACAAACCTCTTGCTTCACTCATTTCAGATTCTGTAATATTTACTGAAGACTACAAACTGAGCAATCAGTTGCGGTTTTACATTAATAATAGTCATAACAGATAAAATTTGAAAATCTACAATTATCTTCTTTTCTTTCAGTTCAAGATTACAAGATCGAAATTTATCAGATATAACGGGGGTAGTCAGCTTTTGTATACAGAAGATTTATTTCTTATCATAAAAATTATGTTGCGATCGACTTGTTGTCGATTTGATGTAGTCTAAAAAACGTATACTAATGCATATTAAAATTTAAATTAGAAAAATTGTCATTATGTCCGTGTTAAAACAATGTCAACCTAGGTTAATTAAAAATTAGAACACTGCTAACACAGGTACTAATAAAAAGAAGCTACTATCAGTTCAATTTAATAAAGACATCGCGGGATATCGACCAAAATTTGCTTGGCGATCGACCTGAGATATAGGTAAGTACAATTAGCTTTGTTTGTACTATTTTTTTATGATTTGAGACACAGAAACAAAGTTCAAGAGTCAACATACGGTAATAAAAGTGTCGCAATTATTGTAGGAAATATTAGTAATTCGACGAAGTTTTAAGTGCAACGTCTAGGATTGTTTCAAATTTTGTTAATATTTCCAAAAAAATACCTGGAGAAAATGACTGGTCGAATATTGGTAGGTAGAAATACACCAATAAAAGTAAAAGAAAGGACTGTTGGTGAGCTAATTTTCAAAACAGCTGATATACATAGAAATAAAGTTTGTCAGGTAATTATTACAATAGTTTAGATTAATTTTAAGTTGATTTATTGTTTCTTGCCAGATTGACTTTAATACTGGCGAAGAAGAAACTTTTCAAAGCGTCAAACTACGTAGTATACGTGTAGCTTTAGAATTAAAGAAACGTGGTGTAACTGCTAATGATGTTATAGCAATTTGCTCCAAAAATATTATGGATAACTGTATACCAGTAATAGCTAGCACCTTTCTAGGTGCTGCGTTCACTACATTAGATCCTGATTTACCAGTTAGAGACGTTAGGTATTTATTGAATTTAGTAAAAGCCAAATTTGTATTTGTCGACGATGCATCACTGGATTTAGTTGAAAAGAGTTTAGAAAACGGAGAACTTGAAACGCAAATTGTTGTTTTTGGGGAATCAACAAAATATTTGAATTTTAGTGAATTCGTGCAACAATCAAAAGATGAAAAAGCTTTTCAACCGACTATTGTTGAAAGCAATCAAATGGCCGCAATACTTTTCACCAGCGGTACAACTGCGTTACCAAAAGGTATTCGGCTGAGTCATCTCAATTTCTTTCATCACCTCAATGATTTAGTGTAAGTTTCGAGACGGATCGTCATTAGTTTCTTGTAATTTTTCACTTTCTTTTAGAAATTATGATGAAAATTCCTTAAATTTATCAATGATGCATTTCACCACTCTTACTTGGATATCAGCGGTATTGTTGCTTTTAATCTCGTTTTCGACAGGAAGTAAACGTATTTTACTCAAAGATTTTGAACCAGAGAAAACATTCGAAATAATCGAAAAACATAAGGTGGTTATAACAATGGCATCACCATCTATAGCCATCAGATTAATAAATTACGAGAGGGTCCATGAATTTGATACAAGCAGTTTGATCTTATTTTATGTTGGTGGTGGTAGCATAAGTCCTGGTGCTCTTAAGAAACTTGAAGGTATATTCCCGAATGCTTTTGTTAACTCAACATATGGGACAACCGAGTGCGGCGTGATAACCTTGTTTGTAAATACACCAGAAGATGTCAAACTGAATAAAGAGAAGATTACATCTTGTGGAAAAGTTGGCGCACGGAATATGGTTAAGGTTGTTGATCCTGAAACCGAAGAAATCCTAGGTCCAAACCAGAAAGGTGAAATTCGTTGCAAATCACCAGGTCTTATGTTAGGCTATGTTGGTGTTGAATTGAATGAAGTATTGGATAAAGATGGTTTTTATAAAACTGGCGACGTCGGTTATTATGACAATGATGATTGTTTCTTTATTGTGGATCGTATTAAAGAAATGTTTATTTATTTAAGTATGCATATTGTGCCGACTTCTATTGAATTTGTTCTATTAGAACACCCAGCTGTTGCTGATGTCTGTGTTTTTGGTGTACCCGTTGCAGAATGTGAAGATGATGGTGAGTACCCGGGTGCTTGTGTTGTTTTAAAACCAAATTACACGGCTACTATTGATGAAATAATAAAGTTTGTTGATGAACGGGTGATTGACCGGGAACGTTTAAGAGGTGGTGTTAGAATTGTGGATTCTCTTTTGAGAACGCCAACTGGAAAGACGAAGAGGAGAGCTATACGAGATGAATTTATTAAAACTAGGAATCAAACAAGTTAACAAACAATTTATGCTGAAATTAAGAAGTTATTACTCGATTATTACATTAAATACATAAATCAAGATAAATAATCAACATAAATATATTGATAGTTCCTGTATTAATAAAGTGTGCACAGTTTCAATTAAAGGTCAAGGATGCTCGTTATCTTTCTGAATTAACGTCAAAAGTTGCTTTATCTTTTGATATTTTATAGTAATTATTAACGAATGTAAAAATAAAATTTATGAATGCCTGCTATATCGTGCGTTTGATTGAAATTTGATTTCCAATTTTAGCGGAATTTTTTACTTTCAATAACAATTTTTCTATATTTTATGGAAAATGGATGCAAATGGAGGTGTAAAAAATCATCCACTATTGTTTGGATTCTGTTGAGTAGCAACCTAAAAAAATAACTTTTCTCGATTTACGCGAAGCAACAAGAATAAAATTATTATAAATATGTACATCGCCAAATTCAGGGAATTCCAAGATAACACAGATAAATCGGTAAAATTTGAGCCGTGTCTTGAAATTGTTCCGTGCATCAAAATAACCGCCGTGGTAAAAATATTCTTTGTACATGAAATTCACTTTCATCTCACACTTCTTTAATAAAAATGATGTCTTTTGCGTCTTCTAATTAAAATACAATACCAATGGTATCGTACCTCGACTGTGATTAATTCGCATTACTTTATATTGTAAACGGCCCCAAAAATAATCTTTGAAGACCCGTATCTCTGCGAGAAAAGATGTAAAAGTATGGTTTTGATAAAAAAATTATTGATGACGATTTTTGTCTGTTGATTAGGATTCTCAAGTAGATGTAATTGAGTTTGTCAACGTTTATCTATTTTTTTTATCTCGTACAGTACTGTACATACAATATCTGCCCTCTTATTATCATACTTCTTTTTATTAGAATTAGTATAATTTAGTTTATTTAGGAGTTTTTGGACTCTAGGTAAATTTTAGTTCTGAGGCTGCTTTACTTAAACTTCTTATTGCCTATTTTAGCTCTCTTCAATTATACCACAATAAAACTATATTTAAAAACAGATGTGTTCTGTTGTAGAATTGTTTTCATCAGCTCAGTATACGTGCATTTTATTTTTTGTAAAATGCCTATTAAATAGAAACGTCTTTTGTTGGTTAAAGTATGTATTCGCTTACTTAAACAATAGTCTGGCGTCTTAAAATAGTTTTAAATCTTTATCATTAAAAACTATTTGTTTAAATTATTAAATAAACAGCAATATCGGTCCTATCAATCAAGAAAAATGGAGCTAAGAATACGTTACGGACTCATACCTTAAAACTTTCAACATGTCTTGAGATTTTACATGTATCACCTGCCTTTTAACTTAATCCGCACGGCCCCCATGGACGTGGAATCGAATTCTGTTTTTGGAGCTCTTGGCCCCTTCAGCACTTCCGTCGAGTGGAGGCCTGTCTAAGCTCCTATTGTCTATCCAGAACTATGATGGAACCAGTACATATGCTGGCTCACCCCGTGAGGAGTTTCAGCCCCTGCTCCCACGAGAGTGCCAATACCGGATTTCGAACGGGAAGCTATCCGGTCTCCATGGTACCAGCCTACATTGCTGGTGAAATGTTTGGGTTCCATTCCTTCAAATGTAGTAATACGACAAAGGTTGCTTGTTTTATAATTTATTTTACAACTACTCCCGAGGGATGTTACATGGGAACTGCCCTCTCACATACAGTAGGTGGAAGTAAGTAGGGGCAACAATACTGCGGTCTCTACATCCTTCCTCTTATAAAGAAAAACCAAACCTAATTAAAACTAAAATTAATTGAATAATTATTTGAAACAAAGTGGTTTCTTAATTTCTCTACCACTACGCGTAATCAGTTTATCTGATTCTGACAAATTCGTTTTACCATTTTAATTCGTGGCAATTTTCAACTTCAGACAAATTTGCTTTACAAATTTCTAAGTCTGGACAAAACTGCATTAGAATTTTTATCTTGGCAATTTCCAAGTCTTTGTAGACCAGTAAAGCCTGGTGTGGACAGTGTTATAATTTGATTTGTGTTATCATCTTTTTCCTTCCTTTCTGAAATTATTTTATTTGAAAATCTAACATTCTTTTGTACTTTTTTTGATGTTTTATTTGATTTCAGAGGGGATAGTCTAATGAATTTTTGTATTTCCAATAAAAATACATTTCTGATCTACAGAAATTTTATATCGACGATCTCCAACTCTATTAATAATTGTACCTGACTATCAGATCGATTTAGGTTGCAACTGAACCCAAACTTTTGTTTGTAGAGCTAAAATTGACAGTTCTTTGGTGCCTTTTTTCTTATTATAGACAATGATTGATTATTTCGTTTCGTTATTAGATGCCGTCTTTTTTATTAATTATGTGTGATCCTAATTTGTGAATGTTCGTGTGTAATAATGGATTTCTCGTCGCTCTAGACATTAAAATTTCGTTTGGTATATTATTACCGAAACACTATGTTGAAGTAATGGTAACTGTAAATCTTTTTTATCCTCAAGAATTTTCTTGACCATTTTTTTGACATTTTGGACATGGCGTTCGCTCATTCCGTTTGATTGACTATTAGTAAGAGAAGCTACAATGTTATTAAATTTCCACCTTCGAGCAAAATCACAAAATTGTTATTACCGTCATATGGGGCTTTATGGAACGGGCAGGTTATATGGAACAATTTGGCGCCAAATTTTATATTTGTTAGTAACTTGCTTATGTTGACATGTTGCCGGGAAAATAGGATTCTTATTCTTGAATATTGGCTATTTCAGTGGTGAATGTTTATCTGTCGTTTACGATTTTGTAAGTATTAAAAAAAATGCAATTGCATACTACAAAATATTGCATGTTTTTTAAAGCATGAATTGTCTCCTTTGTACCTCAAAAACTGTTTACAATTCGATGATGCCTCTGTGGAAAGAATATTAGTACATAACTTCAATAAACAATGTAGCAATCCATAAATTATTTCTAGTTTTTGTAATATACGCGAAAATGTAAAATGTGAACATTTGCAGGCTTATATGGAACGACATGGTGCGCACGTACAAGAGGTTGCCTGGTCGCAAATTAAGAAGAGATTATCCATTAGACCACCTTGAATATGCTATCAGAGATGTTTTGGATGGACGTTTCTCTTTTGGTCAAGCAGCAGAACGTCATGGGGTGCCGAAAACTACCCTTTATCGGCGGTATCGGGGTCTAAATTCGGACAAGTTGGGGAAACCACCAGTCCTGAGTTACACTGATAAAAAAAAATTGTTCGTGCCTTGTTAGTTGCAGCAAGTTTTGGATATCCATTTCCGTCTAGTTCGCTGAGATACTTTGTTCGAGAATATCTAAACAGAAGAGGGCTTACCATCAAATGTTTCCAACATAATCTTCCTGGTAAAGAATGGGACGAAACTTTATGACAAGACATAATGAATTATCTGTAAGATAATAACAATAAACAATTTAGCTTGTACTCTTCCTTGTTTTTCTTTATTTTCGCTATACCGGTTTCGGCGGCTGTGAGAAATTCCGAAAATATTAAGAGAAGTCGGGCTGAATTATCACCTGAAATTCTTAACAACTGTTTCAGTGAATTAGAAGAATCCATTAGGGAGGTACCGCCACAGAATATCATTAATTATGATGAATCAGGACTGGTTGATGATTCTGAAAAACAATCTGTAATTGTAAAAAAGGGAGTCAAGCATGCCTACAAAATTATCGACAGTTCAAAAGCTCACACTTCTGTGATGTTCACAGCTGCTGCAGATGGGACTTTACTGCCCCCATATATTGTTTATAAAGCCACCAATTTATATCCCGAGTGGGTGGAGAATGGTACAACTGGAGCCTGTTATAACCGATCTACAAGCGGGTTGTTTGATGGCTTTATATTTGAAGATTGGTTCAACAAAATAGCTTTATCATTTTTGAGGAGATTGGATGGTAAAAAGATATTAATTGGAGATAATTTGTCTAGCCATCTTAATATAAGTTTTATATTTTTGCCCGCCAATAGCACCCACGTTTGTCAACCTCTAGATGTGGGATTTTTTGGTCCATTGAAAGGTGCTTGGAAAAAACCCTATATGCATGGAAAGAAAAAAATAAGGGTACTTTATCCAAAACTGCTTTTCCAAGTGTACTAAAAAAAACATTGGAAACGTTAGGCTCTAATATAGAAGCGAACATTTTGACAGGGTTTAGAGGAGCTGGAATATTACTACTTGATAGACATCAAGTTCTCAAGCGATTGATTGGAGCAGCACCACCTGACATCGTAGGGCAGGATGCAGCCTTGGTACAATCGTTTACAAATATTATGGAGACAGCAACTGGAGCTAAAGAAAAACCTTCCAAAAAAAGAAGAACAAAACTTAACGTGCCTCCAGGTAGATCAGTTACAACAAACGATTTTTCTCAAAATAATAATAATGAAAGTGAAGAGACTGAAAGTATTCATGAGACTGAACAATGCAATGAAGGTATTCTGACTAATGCTAGTATTATAAATCAAAAAAATCAAAGTATTAAAAATATAAACGAAAATTTTGAGTCTTTGGAAGATACAGATGAAGAAGAAGATGAAGAAGAGGAGGAAACATCGCAACTTCCAGAGTGCAGTGGAATAAATGTATGTAATACAAATTGTGATAAAAAACAACCTCAACACAGTGATATTATTGTCAATACTTTTGTGATTGTTAGCTTTTTGTACAATGAGAACACAAAAAAAGAGAAAAGCAAAGAATTTGTGTCAAAGATAGTTAAATGTTTGGAAAATCAAACATATGAAATTTTGTGCCTCAGAAATTATAATAGAAAAAAAGACACTTTTACTTTTCCATTAATAGAAGACAAAAACATTATTTCCTTTCAGCAAATAAAATGGATTTTACCACAGCCACTAGTTTTTAGAGGACGCTACATTTTTCCCAAAAATATTTTTTAATTTTTATATTTGTATTTGATATATTTTTGTTTTTATTTTATTTATATTTGAGTTGATTTTATAAAGATTTACATGAATTTTTTATGCTTTTTTGCCAATGAAATAAAACACATGGAACGACAAATTTAGTGTTTCATCATTATAATACTTTTTGAATTCCCTGTATTAAATAAAAAAATATATATATTTTTTTTATATTAAAAGTGTTCCATATAACATATATAGTTTTGTATATTGGAATATTTTGAATTTAACGTGTTCTTTCTACAGAAATAATTGATCGTTCCAAATAGCCCCATTTGGTGTCTTATATGGAACAATACAAAATAAAAAAAATACTTCTTTCTAAAAAAGATGGCAATTTGCTCTTGACTTTATTGTATGCCTTGCATAATCTCGGTCCTAATGAAAAAAATTACAAATGATTACAACAAAAATTTAACAAGCTATGGTAAAAAATATATCAATATCGTTCCATAAAGCCCCACATGACGGTACTTAGGAACACCTAGTCTACCTGTAATTAGATAATGACTATCATTTAATCCATAAATGTCTCACCCAATTTTATACCATGGAATGGTAAGGATTTCATGAGACTTACGAGGTTCTGCGGGTTGTGCCAATTTCAAACATATGTTATAAACTAGATGACTATATTGGATTTGTTCTAGCATTGTCTTTCTTAAACTTTTAGGAATTACACAACTATTAATTCTGTATATAATACCGTTGATTATTATTAGTTCACTTTTAAACTTAAGATATGGTTGCACATAGCTTTTTAATATTTTGTTTTTTGGCCATACATTCATTATAACTTTATATAACTCTTGTAATTCTGGATTTGATTGCGAAGCGATTTTAATTTCTTCTAGGCAAATTGGCTTCCGTAACAACACGAATAGTATTCTAAATCTTCATCAGCCGATGAGTGAGAGCAAGTGCGTGATACAGCATCAGCAACGACAAGATCTTAACCGCGTTTGTAAGTCAAGGTAAAATTATATCATTGTAAACACAACATAATTCTTTGTAATCGTGCCGGAATTTTATTAAGTGGCATATTTACAAGCGTATTTAATGGTTTATGATCAGTTTCCACCGTTACATGTCTTCCGAAACCACAGCCGTGAAATTTTGTTAGCTCGAAATATACGGCTAATAGTTCTTTTGTTATTTGAGATTGGGTGCTTTGATTATCAATTAAAGCTTTAGAAGCATAATAAAAAGGCAAGTTTTCTTTCAATAAACATGCACTTAGACTATAATTACTCGCGTCAACTGATATTACAATCTCTTTATGTAGTCTAAAAGCCGGCCGCTAAAAATGTACGTTCGTCGTGCAATCCAATGGGCAAGGTGTAAAGGAAAGTATGTGTACTTTCAATGAAAATTAATTTTTCTTGGTTATTTCCGGCCAAATTTTAACTGGTAACCCAGGTCTATATTATAGTCCTAAACACATTTAGGACTATAATATAGACCTGGGTTACCAGTTAAAATTTGGCCGGAAATAACCAAGAAAAATTAATTTTCATGAAGTAAAATTGAAGAATTTCGTTCACTACGTAAGACAAAAAATCAACTACCATTTGAAAGATTATTGTATAAGGTACTAGAAAAATTTGGATTGCCACCTCCAAATCAGCCACAACCCTTTGGTTGCCACCTATAAAGATGCCCTTTAATTTAGAGGTCTACGTTCATCAAGTTATTGAATAAATTATATATCAAAATGAATAAACAACAGCAAACAGTAAATACATTTGCAAGTTAAACTTGCATGCAATTTACGTACTTGCATGCCTGTATTCCCATAACGTATACACATGACTGTAGTTATCAGGATGCCCTTAGCTGGCGCCCCTGTTCACACGTGCCGGTTTTGCAGCCCCCCGCGACCGTCACTCATATTGCATGCAAGTAAATCAAATTCTGTGCGATCTACATGCTTGCAAGATACAGGCATGCCTGTTAGTGTATATGTTACTGTGAAAGTCCGAAATTGGTGAATGTCCGAAATATTTTATTACATTGTTCTATATTCGGACTTTCGATGAACAATATCAAATTCTGCATCGCCACGCGTCACAGGTCATTATTTCAATACAAAATTAAGACTTCAAAGTTCCTAAATTGCATACCTGATGGTGTAACTAGAAAGTGGGATTCTAGAAACCAATGTAGATAAAGTGGGGAATATTAGGCAGATTACCTAAATCTATATTAGAAATAACCTAACTGAAATATATTCTGCGCATCATAGTAGAGGTGTAAAAGTAACGAAGAAAAGCGTACCCGTATGTATTCGTTACTATAACAATTAGTACTCGTTACTATAGTATCGTTACTTTTGCTACCTCGGTAAAAACATACTTATACGTTACATATTTAGATAGTGCAGCAGATGTAAGGGATTTTTGTAAGACGCGTGCTGTGCACTTCTGTACTCCGTAATTCTTACACCTGTTCACAAAACATAAAGGGACAAAAATTTAAGTTTTTTCTATCGAATTTGACGTTTTCGTTTCTTTTCATTTATAAATAAAATATTGAAAAGTTGGGGGAGCGCATTATACACGAATTTTATTTTTTTCCGAAAATTTAGTGCGAAATCAAGCCGTATTATATACGGGTGTGTATGCGTAAAATGTACAACAGCAAAACATTTCAACACACACATCAACGTTACTTGCGCGAACTGAAATCGTTGTACCAAACCTACAAAAATACGAAAAATGCGAGTAACGAGATGTATTCGTGAGTAACGTTCCGTTACTCGGTACTTGATTGCGCACCCGTTACTCAGTAACGAATACATACGGTTCGTTACAGCTCTACATCATAGTAACCGCCCTAACTCAGAAATAAGGGTATTTAGCAAATATTTCGGACATACACCAAGAGCCTATGTGAACATTCACCAAATTTCGGACATTCACAGTAACATATACACATGACAGTAGCTGGCACGTGCAAGGAGCTGCTATGCAAGTGTGCCAGCTACATGCATGTGTATCCCCGGCTTAATGTTGGATTGTATGTGACAGACTAGGAGGCCTTGAATCAAGTGGTATTGTAATTAGTAGAATACAACACTATATAATCCATAATATCGTTTAGAGTTTTTCTATATTGTTAAGATTAATTGACATTTAATTAAATGAATGGGCAGATTTGGGGGCGCATAAAGTGCACGAAATTTTAAAAAATGCAGCAAGCATTATTTAAATCCAACAAAATGTAGTAGATGATTATCGAAAATTAAGGAGGTACAGGACGTACAGTCCATTTAAATAATTTTGTCTCCAGGGCAATATATATATATATATATATATATAGCTATACAGTACGTAACATAGAATCCATTCTTTTTTATCGAGACTGTACTTGTTGCCGTGACAACTCACATGAACACAACACATACGCACAATAATGACAATTTTTTAATGTTTTAGGTTCTTAAAAATTAAATATTGTTAAAAATAAGAATCCTTGGGATAATTTTTCTTTTTCAATAAATTCGGCATTATTTTCATTATATATATATGTCGTTTTTTAGAATTGTATCATCATTTTTTCATACATTAAAATACTGATATGTAGGTACGCGTGGCCGCTTTTGTATTGTTATAATGTTAAATTGGTCATTTTTGACATTTTTTTATAAGAAAACTACGAATCCTAGATCGCTGAAATTTTTAGATAATATGTATGGTGTATATTTTTATTGATCCTGAAAATTTCAAGATGTTTTCATCGTTTTCGTTTAGGTCCTGTACTTCCTTAATTTAAAAAGAAGTATAAATAAATATAAATGAAATTCAATTCGAATCTTTATTTCATTATACATATTTGTAGGTAGCAACAGACAGAAAAACAGGATAGGATGAATAGCTAAATAATAAATATATTTATCAACATGTTTTTCCGAAGTTGACATCCTTTCAAAAATTAAAACCATAATCCTGTAAATGAAACTTTACATTTACAGGATTATGAGCATTACGGGTACAATAGTGAGATATGTTATTCCTAATTCTCTTTGACGTTAACACTATTTTAAAGAACAATATTCCTTTGCCCTGAAATGGTCAAAGCGTTGAGTGAAGAATACGTGTATTATTCACTCAACGGTCAAAGACAAAGAAGTCATTTTGCGCATGCGTAGCTGTAATTAATTTAACCTAGAAAATAAAATTAATTCTTTGAAATACAATTAAAAATATAAGCAAGGACGAACGAACAATAATTTTAATCGAACAAACCAAAAAATGACTCGATTTATATGAAAAAAAGAAAAAATAAGTAAAATTGATAATAGCCTCCGTCAGCTTGAGGGTTGATTTTTGTTTATTATTTTTTTTTAATAAAATAAAAAACGAACAAATGATAATTTTTATCAAACAATCAAGAACAAACGGCGAATAATCATTTTATTAAAAAAATCATAGCTTAAGACAGGTATGGAAAAGCGTATCGGTAGTACGGACTTAAGGTTAAGCATGTGGTTGTAGCGGCTAGAGCAGCGCGGCTGGAGTCGCGTCAGACTGGTTTACGTTAAAATATATGGACCCGTTGTCAATGACGCGCGGCCACTATGTTATAGTCCATTTGAATACATGTAATCATTCTTGGTACCTACCGGCGCTTTCAGTTTTACGCGTTTGTTGTGTGTGTATCCAAACGCTCATGGCGACTGTTGCAAGCACAGAACACTAAATAAGTAAGCAAGTAAGATCACATCTCAAGGTCGGTCCGCTGAAGTCGAGCCGTCGCTGGTCAGGTTAGGACGCACACAACAAAAGCTGGCAGAAGCTTATTCATACATGTTTTAACATAGGAAATTGCTGATGCATCTTTTCTCGGACAACAGGCGCGGATTACTATTACAAATTTCTTGCCGGTCACGTTTCTTACTAGTGATCGGTAGTTAATAGTAGCTGATACCGTCATACATAATTCCACTATTGCCAGATTTAGTGAAAATTCATTAGACCTAATGATTTAAATTTCATGTAATGATTTAACAGAAATTTTTTTTAGAATGTTAAATGTTTTTATAAAGTAGTAATCTATAGAATTTCCTTGTTCTATGTTGCATGAAACTGAGAATTTTTCTCTAATGGAAATTATTAGATTTTGATCTGACAACACTGCTCAACTGTGCTGTTTATTATTTAACGAATGTTGTTGTCGTCACATGATTTTTTTTTCATAAAGTTTCTGCTTACCCCACCACGTAACAGATTGTTTTTGTTTTGTCTTGCTAATCGGAATAGATACAGAGTCACACTTATCCTTTTAATGCATCAATAGCAATACTTTCACTTGAGCGGTGATCGCACTCACTTCGTTCGTGCGCTGAACTCCGCTTTCGTGTGCAATTGAAAACTTCCCGCACTAGTTGCATAATGTACTAGTGTTAACTTCCCGCCAAGAAAATTGAAGATTTTCAAAAATAGGGAAGTTATTGGTTTCAACCCGATTTTCGAAAATCGCGTCCGCATTCATACAGTTGTAGTGGCGTAAAACCCAACGTTGAGCTCATATTCTTGGCGGATGGCAGGTCTATTCGACACTGGAGAATAAACCGTATTCTGTACTTACGCACTAACATGAAGGTGAATTTACACGGAGACAGTAACTAAATTTAGCCACTTGCATTGTGTAAACGTTTGATTTAGTACTAAAGCACTAAAGTTTTTACTGTCTTCACCTTTTCTCTGACCGCTTGAGAATTATTATTGTTAAAATATTACGTTCAGTAGCGAACAGAAAAATCAGTGTTAATATCAAATGTCCATTATTCGGGAATTATGTTCAAGCGCTATTTCTAAAAGCCATGAGTCTTTCAGAACAACGACGATATTTGCGATTAACCTGCGCCCCCTGGTGAATCTTGCACGCCCCCCGGTTTGGAAACCGCTGGTTTAAGCATTGGAGCTTAAAAAACTTTTATGTCATTCGTAAATATTATTGAACCAATAATTGTTTACTTGACAACGGGCAATTATGGCGTTGCGATGGCGTACTTAATATAACTGCTCATGGAAATTTCATGATTCATTCACCCCTAAGCAGGGACAATCCTTTGTCAGACAGAAATAAAAGTTTATGAGGGTTTTCAACTTTCGTAATCTGATATGTATTTGAGCAGCAGATTAAACTTTGTTCTCAACAGTTAAAACCGTATTTATCGCCTCAATATTTTCACAAATCATTTTAGTTGTTGAGAAAAAAAAAACGTTGATCAATGGACGATTTATATTAAAACCTCCAATGACTATAAAATAGGCTATTTTGGGAATTTGAAGAAATCTAGTTGACATGCTCAACAATAAGTTAGTTCCCTAATGGTTTCTTTTATTGAAAATTACTTTCATTCAAAATTAATTTTAATTAACATCGTGTTTAATGATAAAACGTTCATTGGATTCGTTTCTCAGTGATGAAAAAAATCTGCCGAGATCTTGCATATCATTATGATGAATGTGCATATAAATCGAGATATTTGTATTCCTTATCAGTTTGTCGCCTTGTGTTAAACCAAACGGATTTTGCATACACCAATTCTTTTACGTATTCACAAAAAGTGGTTAAGTGTTTATCTGTAGTTTTCTAAACTGTCAAATCAGAAAGTATGGAGCCACGAATAGTTAAGGCACCTGAAGTTCAACATCCTTTTGAACATCTGTCTCTAGGAGAATTTTTCTTCATTATGTCAATGAAACATGGCGACAAAATTGCTCAAGTAAGTCAAAATTAAGGGCGAAGTGTTCCCGGATTTTTTGTTGTTTTGAAATTTAAAATAAAATAACAGGGAAAATTACGAACAGACACCACTCATTTTACGTGATCGCAAATAATAAGTATGTTATAAATAAAATTTAAATATACATTTTTTATTTCATTTACACATTCATATATTATGAAAGGGTATTGAAATAGTTATGTTTTTCCTTGCTAAAGTGAATAAAAAGAGTCAAAAACAGTACTTATGTTTTTCTAAATACTAACAGTTGAAAGTTTACTTTACTAATATCTCCATGGTAAAGTGACACTTTTCTTCACTACTGATTTTTAGTTTCTTTTTTGTGGGACAAAATCGACGAAAATTTTCTTTCTCAATACCACACATTTTCTACAATTCAAAAATGGTTAAGAGCATAAAATCTTTTTATAAAATGACTGATTTAAATATCTGTTTTCGTCAGGCGTTCGATAAAATGACAACCTATGTTATAACCTTATATTTTCGATGTATTTTCATATAAATATTGCGTGAATATTTTAAAATCGGAAGACAAATATCATATTCATCAATGAAAACGTCCTCTATGAAGAATTACAAACGTATTATTCAGGTAAGAACGTATAAACAATTAATCGCTACATAACCTCAAATCAGTCAGTCTTATAAAAAAATAGACTAAATCGAAGGTCGTTAGTATTGAAGAAAATGTTATACTTTGCACGGTAGGAAGTGACTTTTCACACTCGCGGTTTTGGCTCACTCGGCCTTCGGCCTCGTTATCCAAACTATCCGCTCTTATAAAAAGTGTCACTTTCCCACCTTGTAAAGTAAACAACTATTTCTTTTTAAAATTTTTATGTTTTATATAGACAGAAACTTAAGTAATATCCACGTAGCTTTAGCACGTAGAGCTATGATGAATCATAAAGTTTTTTCTTATTGTATTATTTGAGGATCTCTCCGTCTGTGGTACCTCTTCGTACTTTACCCTTTTCAATAAATCAAATATCACTAATCATTAGAGTTATTGTAGATTGACTCTGTCACAGACCAAAAGGAATCTTTTAACAGTGTTAGAAAAAGAAGTGTAAGAGTTGCTATGGAAATGTCTAACAGAGGAATAACGTCTAAGGACGTTATTGTTTTCTGTACCACTAATTGCTTAGACAATGTAATTCCGTTGATAGGAGCTACTTATTTGGGTGCCAAGGTTGTTTCATTAGATCCCACATTATCATTAGATAATGTCAAACATCTTTTAAATATTGTTATGCCAACAATGGTATTTGTTGAGGCTAGATCGATAAATCTAATTGAACAAGCTATTGACAGTTTGCAAAATCAGCCCGCGATTGTTGTGTTTGGAAAATCAGTAAAATATCCAACTTTGGCAGACTTTATAAAGATTGTCGAGGGTGAAGATAGATTTACTCCGATTCATATTAATCCCGATGATCCTGCTATAATGTTTTTCAGTTCAGGAACGACAGGCTTACCTAAAGCTATTTGTTTGAGCTCGAAAAATATACTTTACTGTACAGTTTCCTTTGAGTAAGTTTAAATATTTTCTAATTAACTAAAATTCCTTTTATAATGAATTGGTTGTAGTTTCAAGCTTGATGCTGTCTTACATTTTACAACACTTTATTGGATATCTGGAATTTTTATGGTAATTGCTAGTTTCTATGGTGGCGGCTATCGGATGATAGTACCGGAATTTGATGAGAAAGACACCTTTCGTATTATTGAAAAATATAAGGTCAGTTCTTTAAAAATATTTGCAACATAACACATTAAATAATAAGACAATATTCATTTAGGTTACTTATGCTTTAACATCTCCTCAATTGTGTTATAAATTAACAAATTTCGAAGATGCTAAACACTATGATATATCCTCACTGGAGATCTTAAGGGTCGGCGGTAGTTTAGTTAGTTCGACACGAATACAAAAAACTCGTGAATTATTTAAAAATACTCACATAGTCGTCGGTTACGGTATGACAGAAGCTGGTTTTATTTCATATTTTCAACCAAAACATCACGGTAGTTATATTAAAACAAAACTGGGATCTTGTGGTAAACCAGTGCCTGGTGTTATGGTAAAAATCGTCGATGTCAATACACGACAACTGCTTCCACTCTATCAAAAAGGTGAAATGTGCGTAAAATCTCCAAGTGTTATGCTTGGTTATTATAACACGGATACATCACAAGTTTTTGATAAAGATGGCTTCTTAAAAACAGGCGATATCGGTTATTACGATGAAGATGAATGCCTCTATATTGTTGAACGTATTAAAGAAATGTTTAAATATCAATCGTGGCATATTGTACCATCTGTTATTGAAAGTGTTCTGTTGGAACATCCGGCCATTGCTGAAGCATGTGTTTTTGGTGTGACACATGAGGAGGATGGTGACGTGCCAGCCGCTGCGGTTGTTTTAAAAGATGATCGAACAACAACTCCTGAAGAAATTGCCCAGTTCGTTGCACAAAGAGTTTTGGATCGTGAGCGATTGAGGGCTGGTGTTGTGATAGTTAAGAGTCTACCTAAAACTCCAACTGGCAAATTAGTCCGGTCAAAAGTAAAGGATTTAGCAAAGAAATATCTATGAAATAAATAATTTAAATATATATTGAGTAATGGCTTTATTACGTATGTACCTATAAATTATTCTTTTTTTTTTTGCAAATTAATAAGTGTGATGTCTGTTTGAGACGTATTCGCAAGTGCGACATGCGCACCCCCACCATACTAGTAGTAAGGGTAGTTTGTAACTTTGTAGTTAATAGATAGATTTAGTGGTAAAAGAGATGTCTTGTTGACACCAAATGTAACAGCAAGTTGTACAAAATCATTTACAAATAAAAGAATATAAGAACGAAATAATTCAGACAAACACAAACAGTCCATACATTTTTGGTCCTTCGAGCCGGATCCAGTGGCACTAATCAACCTCTCAATCAAGCATACCGTCAAATTTCATCGTTCATAACTCCGTGGTTTCGTCCTACAAGGAGTCCAGGGACCAGGAAAGAAACTTATCACATTTCATCGTTCATAACTCCGTGGTTCCGTCCTACAAAGGATCCAGGGTCCAGGAAAGAAACTCATCACATCAGAAACATTGAAAGGTCAGTCATTCCTTTGATCCATTACTCCGTTACGCGTACAGTCTTCAGCTTTTCATACCAACGGTTTTCATTCTAACAACATGTCCGACGAACAACTCCAACAATTTATAAAACGACGCTCTATTTTAAAGGGCAATTTAACACGATTTACCACCTTTTTCGACAAACATAAGAATGATCTTGCTCACTTTCAACAAATAGTACTTCGAAAACGAGCTCTACCAAACCTGTTTCAAGAATTCGAAAATATTCAAACATCCATTGAGTTAGAAAAACCTGATGAAAGCACTTATCGTGAAACGTTTGAGAATCAGTATTATAGCATTTTAAGCGTCGTAACAGAATTTGAGAAGTCAGTTGAAAGGAATGCGTCGCCCATTCCATCAACAAGTTCAAATGAAACCACAGCAACACGGTACGATACCGCGAAATTACCGCCGATCGACTTGCCTATTTTTGAGGGAAGTTACTTACAATGGGTTACCTTCAAAAATACATTCGATTCAATGATTCACGATCGTGCCGACCTAACAGATATCCAAAGGTTTCACTATTTGCGTTCGAGTTTAAGAAGCGATGCGCTACAATTAATTTCACATTTGGCTATATCTTCAGCCAATTACAATACGGCATATTCACTTTTAAGGTCTCGATTTGAAAATAAACGAGTCATTGTGCAACAACATATCAATGCCATAATCGGGTTACCATCAGTTGTAAAGGGTTCGGCCAATTCGCTGCGACAATTACTTGATAGCCTTACTGCTCATTTAAGTGCACTAAAAAATCTTCAAATTCCGGTAAACCATTGGGATGCTATTATAATACAGGTGATGTTACCCAAATTAGACTATCAATCGCGAAAGGAGTGGGAATCGTCTTGTAGAACAACCGAAATACCTACCTTAGAGGAATTTAAAAATATAATGACAAATTATTGTTTAACTTTAGAAGCATTAGACGAACCAATAAACAAATCGTTTTCTGCATTCCCACACAATAAGCAGAGAGCTCCACACACGCTAGGAAACAATGCCAATTACAAGAAATCATCGTATCAACGGTCCATTGTAAATTATAGTAGCGAACATACAAATACAAACAAAGAATGTTTATTTTGTAAGCAACCTAAACACTTATTATACCAATGTAGAGAGTTTCTCAATCTTTCCGTAGATAATAGGGTTAATGAAATAAACAAACGAAAACTTTGCCCGAATTGTCTCAAAGCCAACCATACTCTTGAACAATGTAGAGGTGGACAATGTCGTGTATGTCAGTCGAAACAACACAACACAATATTACATAAAAATGTAGAGCAAAACGTCGAAAATAATCATGCACAAAGCAACGCTTTGAATTCATATATTAATGCTCCAATCAATGTGTTACTGTCAACCGCGATAGTACTCGTTCAACATAAAAACGGAAATTTTAGGAAATTAAGAGCTTTGTTAGACTCAGGGTCACAATCCAATTTTATTACCGAAGCAGCAATCAAACAACTAGATATTTCATGCTTCGATACGAGTGTCACCATAACGGGAATTAATAATAGTAATAGCAAGAGTAATAGAGGCGCAACAATTTTATTAAAATCACTTATCAGTAATTTTAAAATTTCAGTTAATTGTTTAGTGTTGCCCGTAATTTCCCAAAATATTCCAGCAACACCAATAGTTTACGATGCGATTGAATTTCCGAGTAATTTGAAATTAGCCGATTCCACGTTCTATGACCCTGGCCCCATTGATATTTTATTGGGGAACGAAATATTTTGGAAAATATTAACTATCGGCAAACTACAATTAGGCCCAGGTCGTAAACTAATAGCACAAAATTCCCATTTAGGGTGGATTCTTGGAGGTAGTTTAGAATATAGCCCTAAACGTGACCATAACAATACAATCTGCGCTTTCTCTTTGCAATCGTTGGAAAACCAAATGGCTAAGTTCTGGGAGATTGAAAGTGTTCACAATAAACAAATTCTTTCCCAGGCAGATGCACATTGTGAAACCCAATTTTTACAATCCCATAAACGGATGGTCGATGGCCGTTTTCAGGTACCTTTATTTTTTAAACACAAAACTCCAACACTTGGTACCTCCTTTGAATACGCATTAAAACGATTTGAATCTCTTGAACGGAAACTACAACATAATGTAAATTTACGGCTACTTTACAACGAATTTATGAACGAATACATTAATTTAGGACACATGGAATCAGTCTCAGCTAACCATGTTGATCCGTCAAGCACAATTCATTTCTATCTTCCGCATCACGCTGTTATAAAGGCTGATAGTGTTACCACAAAAATAAGGGTCGTCTTTGACGGCTCCCTTAAGACATCAAATAATCTCAGCTTAAATGACAATTTATTGACAGGTCCTGTATTACAAAACAACTTATTTAATATTTTAATAAAATTTCGCATCCATCGCATTGTTCTATGTAGCGACATAGAAAAAATGTATAGGCAAATTTTAATAGAACCTGAACACCGAGATTATTTGAGAATTCTATGGAGAGACAATCCTGATAAGCCATTGCAAGTATTTCAATTAAAAACCGTTACATATGGTACTACCTGCGCTCCATATCAAGCTATCAGGTGCTTAGTTCAGTTAGCGGTCGAAAATGAATTAAAATATCCCTTAGCCGCGTCGATAATAAAAGATTCGTTTTACGTGGACGATTTACTATATGCAACCGATGATAAAAATACTGCCATAGAAGCACGAGATCAATTAATCGAATGCCTTCATTCTGCCGGTTTTAATTTACGAAAATGGACGTCAAACGATCCCGAAGTTCTACCCAATAGGGAAAACAATACAACATTTTTGAATTTAGACAAGGAGCAAAACAAAATCCTCGGTCTGTTTTGGAATAATACATCCGATACGTTGCGCTATCAAATCAATAGTAGCAATCAATGTACAAACAATATTACCAAAAGGGGTATTCTTTCCGAAATATCGAAAATATTTGACCCATTAGGGTTAGTCGGTCCCGTCATTATAAAAACAAAAATTTTACTGCAACAATTGTGGCTTCAAAAAATAGAATGGGATCAGTCAGTTCCGGATAAGATTAAGACGAATTGGTTACATTTACAGAAAGACTTGCCAAACCTCAATAAACTAACCATCCCGCGATTCCTTATGACCGAACACAAGGCTCTTTATACCGAGTTACACGGTTTCTGCGACGCGTCTATGTCGGCATATGGAGCAGTACTGTATATTAAATGCGTAGACATTTCTCAAAATTGTCGAGTAAACATTCTGTGTGCTAAGTCACGTGTGGCTCCGGTGAAGACCATTTCCCTGCCTAGATTAGAGTTATCGGCCGCGCTATTATTGGCAAGATTATTTAATTCCGTTTATCCGATCTTGAAGCATCAGATTAATAAGTGGTATTATTGGACCGACAGTACGGTTGTATTGTCTTGGTTAGCCGGGGAGCCCACGCAATGGAAGGTTTTCGTCGCGAACAGGGTGTCAGAGATTCAATCGCTAACAGATAAGAATCGATGGTATCATGTCAAAGGTCACGACAATCCTGCGGACATTATATCTCGGGGGGTGTATCCTAGCCAGCTGAATGCATCAAATATATGGTTTCACGGTCCAGATTGGTTGCAGTTAGCTTCAGACTCATGGCAGGATAGTCATATTTCGAATTACACAAACTCAAACGATTTGTCCGAAACAAGAACAAATACTTTTGTGAGTCAACATAATCCACCATCCGAAATTCTCGGTCGCTATTCATCATTTTCCAAATTGCAACGCACTATCGCGTGGTGTCAAAGATTTATATCCAATTGTCATACAACAAAATCAGAACGAATTATATCGAAGGAATTATCACAACGAGAAATCGACATCGCGACTATTACCATCCTCAAACTTGTCCAAATCGAATCATTTCCAATAGAGCGTGCATCTTTGCAGTCCGATAAATCGGTATTAAAAACCAGTAGACTAAGGTCGTTGAATCCATTCTTTGATCCTGCCGATGGATTGATCAAAGTGGGTGGGAGACTGAGATATGCTCCATTCTTACATACGCGCAAAAAATTTCCTATACTGTTACCAAAAAACCATGTCATTACAACTATATTAGTAAAACAAGCACATGAAAATCAGTTGCATGCAGGGCATCAAGGCACATTGTCGTACATTCGCCAAAATTATTGGCCGATCTCCGGTCGCGACTGTGTTCGGCAGGTGATACACAAGTGTATAAGATGTTTTAGATTACATCCAAGGTCATTCGAACATATCATGGGTGATTTACCTAAGGATCGCGTTACGGCGCGCCGTCCGTTTTCGGTGAGTGGGGTAGATTTTGCAGGACCAATTTCCCTCAAGGAAGGCAAAGGTCGCGGTAAACGGATCATTAAGGCATACATTGCCTTATTTGTTTGTATGGCCACAAAGGCAATCCATATCGAGCTTGTTGGGGACTTGACGACGGAATCCTTTTTAAATGCACTCCATAGACTAATTGCACGAAGAGGCAAGGTGGCAAAACTGTATTCAGATAACGCCTCAAATTTCGTGGGAGCAAACAACGAATTACAAAAACGGGCAACCTCAGAATTCAAAATTCAATGGGTTTTTATCCCTCCTCGTAGCCCACATATGGGAGGTTTATGGGAGATCAACATAAAATGCGTCAAAAACCACTTAAAAAAGGTAATTGGAAACGCCAACTTAACATATGAAGAGCTGTACACGCTCCTGACCAGAATCGAAGCCATACTCAATTCACGTCCATTACATCCACTATCCAACGACCCTAATGATTTCTCATATCTATCCCCTGGACACTTTCTCATCGGAGAGCCGTTAAATGCACCACAAGAAGCTAATTTAACGGAGGTCAACATTCATCGGTTGTCACGGTGGCAATTAGTCGAAAGGCTGAGGCAGCACTATTGGAGACGCTGGTCAAAAGAGTATCTCACCAGCCTTCAGCAACGGACCCGTTGGTTCACATCATCTAACCAATCACCCCAGCTGGGTTCGCTAGTGTTGATACGAGATAACAACGCAGCACCGTTACAATGGAAATTGGGACGTATCATCCGACTTCACCCTGGACCAGACAGGGTCGTACGTGTGGTAACAGTGAAGTGCGGTGGAAGCGAGCTCAAACGAGCGACAAAATATTTGTGCCCATTACCAGTGGATTAGTGTACCGCTATGTTATGTATATTTTGCTATTGCTAGACTTTAGTTTTTTCGATCCAACCTACGATTGGATGATTATGTATTTAGATTAATTAACAATTGAAAAAAATCATTGTTCCTGACGTTTTTTCAATGGTGGGCGGAATTGTTTGAGACGTATTCGCAAGTGCGACATGCGCACCCCCACCATACTAGTAGTAAGGGTAGTTTGTAACTTTGTAGTTAATAGATAGATTTAGTGGTAAAAGAGATGTCTTGCTGACACCAACTGTAACAGCAAGTTGTACAAGAGCATTGACAAATAAAAGAATATAAGAACGAAATAATTCAGACAAACACAAACAGTCCATACAATGTCTGTTATATCAGTTTTGATACTGTAATAAATTCCTATACGTATTTGCTGGGTATAGCTCGTAACTACATTTTTGCGAAATTGAGAATTTTTGTGGAAACATCGGTGAGTACTCTAATTTAGTTTAAAACAACTTAAAATGTGCAGAATGACAATAGAAATTTTTTTAGAGGTCTCTATTTACCTCGTATCTACATCCTTTGATTTAAACACCGCTGAAATTGTTTACATGGCGCCGCTAACGCATTACTTACTGGTATAACTTTCTAATAATACTTTAATTAAACTGGTAGATAAATTTTGGGTCAAAAAATTTCTTTTCATGATCTTAAGTTGGTTTTTTTTTTAATTATAACCTCGTATCTACATAAAAGTTTATAGCAAAAACTCGTATCTACGTAAAATCATCCACAGAAATCATATCATCATCTCTTGATTGCCAATGTGAATCATGAAATTTTCGTTGATCTTTATAAATTGAGACGAAAAGAGTCTGAATTTGATATTTATTAATAACTAGCGGACCCGGCAGACTTCGCCCCGCCCGTTCGTTGGTTTATATTCACAAAATTGATAATATTAATTCTATTAATTAAATCATAATCTGGTAAAATATCGAAATGTTTGAAGAAATTACTGTTTAATTGTAAAAAGTCAAAGAAAGTGGGGTTAGAATCTTTGTTATTTAGATTTTGAAATAAAACTGGTAAATTATTAAAACTTATTTCCAAAAGCGGCCAGCTATGCGGTCGGGTACCCGCTTGTCAAAACTTATTTCCATAGCATGTTGCTAATGCGAATCTAAATGATTTTTTCCCTACCAAAAGATCGTCTAACGCTCCTAAAGAAGTTTTCACTTCAAAAATTCGATAGAAATACAAAAATCAATTATTTCAATGGCATGTCAGTAAGACATTTGCTTTATTGAAGCTACGTGTTTTGCTGCATGGGTTGCACTCAGATTTATTCTCTTCATTGAAGCACCTTGTGATATACGACATTCTCCATTTTGTTATCGCATTCAATTGACAATGAGAAAAACATCCGTTTCCTAGATTTAGACCACAAACACTCAAAGGTTGGTCTTGTGATTCGTTAATTGTCAAGAATGCAAGACGAATCGGAAAATAAATTCGTTTAAATTCAAAGGGCATATCGGTTGTCATCCTCGAAATGAGAACTTCCTCACCTTTGAATTTTCCTTTGAATATCGCCGAGTGAATCACATTGATCATCAATTTTCTTATCACCAAACGTGTTCCACTGCATAGTAGTAGTTTCGTCTTCGTTTGTTTCACGGTCAATAAATGTGAATAAATGCAGATCTTCACACAGCACCACAGATTTGATGATTTGAGGCAAGCATTTATTCCATCCTCAGCAGTAGATGTTGAAATGATTGGCAATGTTTAGCAAAAATCACCTGACAATAAAATCATTGCACGGCGAAAATATTTTGAGTCATTACACAGATCTTTCAATGTTCGGTCCAGTACTTCCAATGCCCGTTTCTGTTTCATTGTGCATTCATCCCAGATGGTGATTTGTTGGAAAAGATTAGATCTTTTGAGTCGCGGTATTGTTAATATTAATACTTGCACAAAATAAACAAATCGAAATACAATTCATCGATTAATTTTTTTTTTATATCTTGTTATTCCGTAACTATGGCAAAATCTTAGGTAACTCGATAAAAATGAATGATTAATATTATTAATTTATTAAATTGAGACAAATCTATTTGACAGTTATTGTCATTTGTTTTTTATAGTTTTTGTTTAAAATTATTATTTTTTAATCATTTTTTTCCGTGAATTGTTAGCATATTTTAATAATTATTCTGCTATTCTAGGCGAAGACGAATCTAAAAAATCAAAAATCATTCAAATCCGTACAGCCGTTCGTGAGTTATAAATGGTGTAACACACACGACTTTGTTTTATGTATATAGATATTTATGTATTTTTGATATTAAAAACAGTTTTTATTGATTCCTGAAAAATTACGATTTTGTAGATACGAGATATACCCAGAAAGGAGACGATAATCGCCTTGTTTTTGTACGTTTTGGAAAATTGAAAATATTTTTATTATAATTGACGTATTTTGTAGCGTTGGTAATTTTTTTATTTTATACTTATTTTTATAGTGAAAATTTTGAGATAAGAGATCCAGATTTTAATGCGTAAAACCACAAAATTACCCAACAATAGAGTCGGAAATAATAGAAGTGATATATTGCCGTCTTGTAAATCTTCCAAAAATTGTAGTATTTGAAAATAACCAGATGGATTTTGTAAAAATTACAAAATGTCACGTACTACCCGAACAGGTACTTTTCCAACTACAATTACAATATATCACTTCTGTTGTTACCGACTCTATTGTTGGGTAATTTTGTGGTTTTACGCATTAAAATTCTGATCTCTTAGCTCAAAATTTTCACTATAACTAAAAGGCGAATTTCCATCTATTAATTACCTTATCAAATTTAAATATGAAATACCTAAATATATTCCTCCTTAATAAAACTAAACAAATCATCAATTACTTTAATTTCATAAAACCAATTGTTCAATTATCATTTTACGATAGCTTGTTTAGATTGTCCAATAAACTCGACGGTGAGCAGCGGAACGGTGTTGGCGGCGATCACCGCTGCCATTTAAGTCCTCATACATTTTTCACCATTGAAAAAATAAATTGTAAATTGGACAACGAGTGAATTATAAACCAAACAATTCGATAGGTACAATATTAATTTGTATGTATTGTTTTGGCAATTCTAGTTTATGGGGTGCGGCAGTTGTAGACGCTGGGAAACGCTGAAAATGTGTATAGTGGAATTTATTTAAAAATACTACAATGTCATAAAGTGCAAGAGAGACGTAACTGCTCCCTCATAAAATTCATTCCAAATACACGTTTTGTGTTATGCTTCTTCTTCTGTTCAATAGAGTCTTATGATTAAAGTGAGAGAACACAATCCACGTGGTTGGGTCGCAAGTGGGATACTTTTAAAGGCAAACCAATGGTTTTTAAACTCATTTCTTTTTTGACTACCTTCTTGGAACTTAGTAGAAATCTCGTATTACAGAAGATTTCAAAGAATGAAAGTAGTATTTTTTTGAAAAATGTTTACTTTCATTGTTTGGGACCTCTGGCATGGGCTGTATCTATTTCGCAAAGGGTGTGACAACTGGTAAAGTTGACAATCTCACCATCTCAACATTGTAATGTGAAAAAAAGAGAAAGAAACCAGAGGGGTTGGGCGAAATCCCTACATAGGTTCTTTCAGTGTGTAGAAATGAATCGGCAATAGTTTTATGGTTTTGTAGTATTTTTAAATAAATTCCACTATATATACCGTCAGTAGGATACCAACAACACGTGTGGAAAATTTTCAAGTGCTAGGTCAACTGTGAGAGGCAGTTCGGGATCGGCGGCGGTTCTCGCCAATGTCGCTGTCCTCACACATTTTTCACTATAGGAAAAATTAATTGTAAATTAGGCAATGAGTGAATTATAAACTAAATGGCCCGTAATTTCCAGGAAATTTCCCAAAAATCCGACTTTAACAATTCGATACAATATTAATTTGTATGTATTGTAATAGTAATTCTAGTTTATTAGCGCGGTCACTTACTGGTCCAGAATAGAAAACCAGAGTATGACGGGAAGATGAATATCAAATAAAAATTATGTTTTATTGAAATTTTTTTATTGAAATTTTTTGAAACTATTTTATTTAATATTTCTATAATCAATTGCTGTTGCTTCAATATTTCTTATGTTGTTCCATAAGTGTTTGTTGTTGAGCCAGCACTTGATTGCTGCTGTTGTTGTTATTGTTGATGTTGTTGTTGTTGTTGTTGTTGTTGTTGTTGCTGCTGCTGTTGTGGATGTTGATAGTGCTGAAACCCAAGTTGTTCTAAATGTAAATTGATATACATATTAAAGACCTGGAAAATCGCTTACCTTTTTATGTTTCCCTAGAAGGGATACAGTTATTTGTGAAAATTTGTAGGATAATTTCGGCGGCAGCTGCTTGTATGCAAAGTCATCAATGGTCACAATCAGCTGCAGCGCTTTACGATTTATTTTGGTACTTGAAATCGTCCACCTGTCGGTGTCAATTTTATTTTGTTTGGCAATTTGCCATATAATTGCCTGTACTGGTGTTTTGGCCCCGTACGGCACATTTAATAGCACACGTACGGGGTTCACTGGGTCCGACACAACTTTGAAAAACTTACCATCAAAACAGGCACACTTGCTAATATTTTCTAAAAAAACGTTAACTGTTTGTTCGTCTTCACCAACAATCAGCAAGGCCCCCTCCCTGATGTAAGTATTTCTAATTCCCTTCCTAGATACATGGATTATTAGAGATCAAAACAAATTAATATCGAACTGGTATAAGAAACCAATAAGTAGTAATAGACTCATCAACTACTTCTCACATCATAGTCATAATATGAAAATTAACATAGTTAAAAACCTAATACATCGAGTATTTACAATAAGTGACAGAAGATTTTGGGAAGAGAACTCAAAGATTGTCAATAATCTGTTAAAGAAAAACAATTACCCTAAAACACTAATAAATGGTTTAATCAATCAAAGAAACAATATACAGACAAATAACAACAGAAATAATAATGAAAATGAAGTGAAACCTTTCTTTAGATTTCCTTACGTAAACAATCTTAGTGAAAGGATCATATCATTGATAATGCAATATCATAATGATAGAATGAATATTGCTTATTATAACACAATGAATATTGAAACAATTTATACCAAAATAAAAGACCGTGATGAGAAAGGAGAACAATCTAACTTAATTTATGGTGTCCCGTGCTTGAACTGCAAGAAATGGTATATCGGCCAAACCTCACAATGGCTGAAAAGACGAATACAATCCCATATTAGTGACTGTCGACCAACAGCTGAAAACAAACAAAATAAAACGGCATTAGCCAAACATCATTTCGATACAGGACATAACTTTGACTTAAAAATAGAATCAATCAAAATACTAGACAAAGAAAAAAGAATAGACTCTAGATTATTAAGTGAAGCACTATACATGAAAAAGTTTGACAATGTGAACTTTAAAGATGATACGGTATACATGACACACGCATATGATCATCTCCTACGGTATATGGCACCCCTTAGGTAAAGTTAAAATTGGACGCAATTGCGCACATTAAACATTTCTAAATGTCATTCCACCATTTGCAAAATAATCAATTCATGCTTTGTTTTTGGTGTTTACGTTTGTCTGTTGTAATCTTAGACCCATTTTTGTTTTCGACATTTGATTGTGTAATAGTTTTAATATGATTGATGTTTTGTATTGTTTTAACTGACTAGATAGCTTAACTAGGTAATTGTATGATTTGATTTAATGATTGTTTTGCTATGTAATATGACTATTTGTAGCCCTGAAGAAGTCCCAATAAAGAGACGAAACTGTTGGCGTAGTTGGAGTAATTAATCATAATCCCAATTCCAAATACCTCAATACAATTAATCAGAATCAGTATTTCTAATTTTCAGCAGGTGCTGAATATTTATCAAGTGCCTCATTATATGGTCTTTGACCCGTTCAAATTCGTTGGGCTTTATTGCCTCCTCTGGGAAACCAGAAAAAGCAATATGAATCGATAAGTTTGAACGGGACTCCATCTGCAACAAAAAATTATGATTGCGACCCTTGAAATATCGATAATTAAGTAATGAAGATACAAATAAAGTTATACTTACAATTTATTATTAAAATATATATTATATATATTTATTTATTTGAACGTCAGGTATCTATGTATTAAACATCAAAAACGAAAATTTGAAGAGAGGCTGAAAAATCAGAGATCGTTCACGCCGTAATCAACAAATAGTGGTGTGTCTATTTACAAATTCCACATACAAATGTTTTATAAACATGTTGGCGCTCACCTATCACGGAAGGTCAACTGTCTATAAGGCGGCGTCAGGTTTATCGAGACCTGCAGTGGCGTAGAATAAATGCACATTATTGATAAACTGTATTTTGTTTTTGCCACTAGCGGGACGCCTATGGCATAAGATTTACGACTATTGTCTCGCTCTCACGCCCCACCTATACAGTTATCGTTGGTCGCATAATACCACAACCTACAGACTCCCTGCTCCCGCACATCGCACGTCCAGGTCAGAAAATGATCTCTAGAAATTGCCCGTTTTATGGGTTTTTGGGTGGAGGGGTTCCTTGTGCGCTAACAATCCATCGACGTCCAATGAAAAACCACCGCGAGAACTCCTCTCGACTCCATTGGTAGATGATATAGAGGGTTGGTCAGTTCTAATAATCAAATTATCACAGTGACAAATTTTTAATTAAAATTGGTTACATTGATATTCCCGTTGTCTTTTGCTTAAAGAATATCGTAATTGTTTTCTCGGTATTTGTCCTTTTTATAAAAATGGACTCATTATGGACGAATGTCCCAACATGTTTTCCAAATTGACTTTAATGATTACGAAAAGCTCAGTTAATTGTTTGAGATAATTTTTTAAATAATTTTTCAATGTCTGTAAACCAGATTTTAATGATAATGTCTCAATAGTAATCCAATAGTAGTCCAGTCAAATTAGCAAAAAACATAGGGTGCAACCTCGGAATGAGAGATAATAAGCTAGAAACTTGTATACACCTTTATTTTGGTGTTCTAAAAGTTGTCTCAAAAGTCTCATAAAATCTCGTGTCTGCGTCTTAAGTTATTCATGGTCAAAGATGACAAGAATCGGTTTTTCGCAATTATCTAGGTTTCTATAGCTCCAATGATGTTAGCATCTATTATAAGAATTGTAGAGCATACAATTTGCGACAAATTTTGTTCCAAACATTTTTTCATGCGCTCAACCGTTCTTGAGATAAAGGGTGGAGAGGGCGCAGCGCTCAGACAAGTTTTTGATAATATATTAGTGTGTGTGTCACGAGAATATATGATAGTAAATGATCCTACGTTTCTCGTAATTCCTTTATCAGTCAAATATTTTTATTGATTTCTTGCCGTAATAATCTTCTCATCTGGTACATATTCCGCAAGGACATCTTTAAGCTCGACTTTCAGTGTAAACTGCGAATCTTCATTTCTATTCATTTTTCTATATAACAAACAATCTCCTTCATTGCTTGAGCAACTTCATTTTCTTCGCGAGGCTTATTCTGAGTAGATGGTGCTCGATTTAAGAAATTGATAAAACAAACGATACTTTTCTTCAGCTGCGATCAAGTCATACACATGAAGTACATAATCTTTGACTAATTCTCCTAAGCAATCCTTTCGCTTTTCTGCTCTTTTGATAATTTTCAAAATTGTATGTCCGCCGTTGCCGAGATCTTAAACGAAGGGATAAATTCACCGAGATTCACAATTGACCTTGCATTACAGTACGTATGGCTGAGCGCTGCGCATTCTCCGCCCTCTATCTCAAAAACAGTTGGGCGCATGAAAAAATGTTTGTAATAAAATTTGTCGCAAATTTTATGCTCTACAATTCTTATAATAAATGCTAACATCATTGGAGCTATAGAAATTCCTAGATATTGCGAAAAAGCCGATTCTGTCATCTTTGACCATGGAAGAGTAGAGCTAAGGCACGCAGCATATGTGTATTTTATGCAGACTGATATGAGACAACTTACGAACAGTTCGTAAGTTGTCTCATATCAGTCTCATAAAATCTCTTGTCTGCGTCTTAAGTTATTCATGGTCAAACATGACAAGAATCGGTTTTTCGCAATTATCTAGGTTTCTATAGCTCCAATGATGTTAGCATTTATTATAAGAATTGTAGAGCATAAAATTTGCGACAAATTTTATTACAAACATTTTTTCATGCGCCCAACTGTTTTTGAGATAGAGGGCGGAGAATGCGCAGCGCTCAGCCATACGTACTGTAATGCAAGGTCAATTGTGAATCTCGGTGAATTTACATACATACAATTTTGAAAATTATCAAAAGAGCAGAAAAGCGAAAGGATTCCTTAGGAGAATTAGTCAAAGATTGTGTACATGTGTACGACTTGATCGCAGCTGAAGAAAAGTACCGTTTGTTTTATCAATTTCTTAAATCGAGCACCATCTACTCAGAATAAGCAACGCGAAGAAAATGAAGTTGCTCAAGCAATGAAGAAGATTGTTTGTTATATAGAAAAATGAATTACGGAGTATGTACCAGATGAGAAGACTATTATGGCAAGAAATCAATAAAAATATTTGACTGATAAAGGAATTACGAGAAACGTAGGATCATTTACTATCATATATTCTCGTGACACACACACACTAATATATTATCAAAAACTTGTCTGAGCGCTGCGCTCTCTTCACCCTTTATCTCAAGAACGGTTGCACGCATGGAAAAATGTTTGGAACAAAATTTGTCGCAAATTGTCTGCTCTACAATTATTATAATAGAGGCTAACATCATTGGAGCTATAGAAACCTAGATAATTGCGAAAAACCGATTCTTGTCATCTTTGACCATGAATAACTTAAGACGCAGACACGAGATTTTATGAGACTTTTGAGACAACTTTTAGAACACCAAAATAAAGGTGTATACAAGTTTCTAGCTTATTATCTCTCATTCCGAGGTTGCACCCTATGTTTTTTGCTAATTTGACTGGACTACTATTGGATTACTATTGAGACATTATCATTAAAATCTGGTTTACAGACATTGAAAAATTATTTAAAAAATTATCTCAAACAATTAACTGAGCTTTTCGTAATCATTAAAGTCAATTTGGAAAACATGTTGGGACATTCGTCCATAATGAGTCCATTTTTATAAAAAGGACAAATACCGAGAAAACAATTACGATATTCTTTAAGCAAAAGACAACGGGAATATCAATGTAACCAATTTTAATTAAAAATTTGTCACTGTGATAATTTGATTATTAGAACTGACCAACCCTCTATATCATCTACCAATGGAGTCGAGAGGAGTTCTCGCGGTGGTTTTTCATTGGACGTCGATGGATTGTTAGCGCACAAGGAATCCCTCCACTCAAAAACCCATAAAACGGGCAATTTCTAGAGATCATTTTCTGACCTGGACGTGCGATGTGCGGGAGCAGGGAGTCTGTAGGTTGTGGTATTATGCGACCAACGATAACTGTATAGGTGGGGCGTGAGAGCGAGACAATAGTCGTAAATCTTATGCCATAGGCGTCCCGCTAGTGGCAAAAACAAAATACAGTTTATCAATAATGTGCATTTATTCTACGCCACTGCAGGTCTCGATAAACCTGACGCCGCCTTATAGACAGTTGACCTTCCGTGATAGGTGAGCGCCAACATGTTTATAAAACATTTGTATGTAGAATTTGTAAATAGACACACCACTATTTGTTGATTACGGCGTGAACGATCTCTGATTTTTCAGCCTCTCTTCAAATTTTCGTTTTTGATGTTTAATACATAGATACCTGACGTTCAAATAAATAAATATATATAATATATATTTTAATAATAAATTGTAAGTATAACTTTATTTGTATCTTCATTACTTAATTATCGATATTTCAAGGGTCGCAATCATAATTTTTTGTTGCAGATGGAGTCCCGTTCAAACTTATCGATTCATATTGCTTTTTCTGGTTTCCCAGAGGAGGCAATAAAGCCCAACGAATTTGAACGGGTCAAAGACCATATAATGAGGCACTTGATAAATATTCAGCACCTGCTGAAAATTAGAAATACTGATTCTGATTAATTGTATTGAGGTATTTGGAATTGGGATTATGATTAATTACTCCAACTACGCCAACAGTTTCGTCTCTTTATTGGGACTTCTTCAGGGCTACAAATAGTCATATTACATAGCAAAACAATCATTAAATCAAATCATACAATTACCTAGTTAAGCTATCTAGTCAGTTAAAACAATACAAAACATCAATCATATTAAAACTATTACACAATCAAATGTCGAAAACAAAAATGGGTCTAAGATTACAACAGACAAACGTAAACACCAAAAACAAAGCATGAATTGATTATTTTGCAAATGGTGGAATGACATTTAGAAATGTTTAATGTGCGCAATTGCGTCCAATTTTAACTTTACCTAAGGGGTGCCATATACCGTAGGAGATGATCATATGCGTGTGTCATGTATACCGTATCATCTTTAAAGTTCACATTGTCAAACTTTTTCATGTATAGTGCTTCACTTAATAATCTAGAGTCTATTCTTTTTTCTTTGTCTAGTATTTTGATTGATTCTATTTTTAAGTCAAAGTTATGTCCTGTATCGAAATGATGTTTGGCTAATGCCGTTTTATTTTGTTTGTTTTCAGCTGTTGGTCGACAGTCACTAATATGGGATTCTATTCGTCTTTTCAGCCATTGTGAGGTTTATTAAGTTAGATTGTTCTCCTTTCTCATCACGGTCTTTTATTTTGGTATAAATTGTTTCAATATTCATTGTGTTATAATAAGCAATATTCATTCTATCATTCTGATATTGCATTATCAAGGATATTATCCTTTCACTAAGATTGTTTACGTAAGGAAATCTAAAGAAAGGTTTCACTTCATTTTCATTATTATTTCTGTTGTTATTTGTCTGTATATTGTTTCTTTGATTGATTAAACCATTTATTAGTGTTTTAGGGTAATTGTTTTTCTTTAACAGATTATTGACAATCTTTGAGTTCTCTTCCCAAAATCTTCTGTCACTTATTGTAAATACTCGATGTATTAGGTTTTTAACTATGTTAATTTTCATATTATGACTATGATGTGAGAAGTAGTTGATGAGTCTATTACTACTTATTGGTTTTTTATACCAGTTCGATATTAATTTGTTTTGATCTCTAATAATCCATGTATCTAGGAAGGGAATTAGAAATACTTACATCAGGGAGGGGGCCTTGCTGATTGTTGGTGAAGGTGAACAAACAGTTAACGTTTTTTTAGAAAATATTAGCAAGTGTGCCTGTTTTGATGGTAAGTTTTTCAAAGTTGTGTCGGACCCAGTGAACCCCGTACGTGTGCTATTAAATGTGCCGTACGGGGCCAAAACACCAGTACAGGCAATTATATGGCAAATTGCCAAACAAAATAAAATTGACACCGGCAGGTGGACGATTTCAAGTACCAAAATAAATCGTAAAGCGCTGCAGCTGATTGTGACCATTGATGACTTTGCATACAAGCAGCTGCCGCCGAAATTATCCTACAAATTTTCACAAATAACTGTATCCCTTCTAGGGAAACATAAAAAGGTAAGCGATTTTCCAGGTCTTTAATATGTATATCAATTTACATTTAGAACAACTTGGGTTTCAGCACTATCAACATCCACAACAGCAGCAACAACAACAACAACAACAACAACAACAACAACATCAACAATAACAACAACAGCAGCAATCAAGTGCTGGCTCAACAACAAACACTTATGGAACAACATAAGAAATATTGAAGCAACAGCAATTGATTATAGAAATATTAAATAAAATAGTTTCAAAAAATTTCAATAAAAAAATTTCAATAAAACATAATTTTTATTTGATATTCATCTTCCCGTCATACTCTGGTTTTCTATTCTGGACCAGTAAGTGACCGCGCTAATAAACTAGAATTACTATTACAATACATACAAATTAATATTGTATCGAATTGTTAAAGTCGGATTTTTGGGAAATTTCCTGGAAATTACGGGCCATTTAGTTTATAATTCACTCATTGCCTAATTTACAATTAATTTTTCCTATAGTGAAAAATGTGTGAGGACAGCGACATTGGCGAGAACCGCCGCCGATCCCGAACTGCCTCTCACAGTTGACCTAGCACTTGAAAATTTTCCACACGTGTTGTTGGTACCCTACTTACGGTATATACAAATTTTCAGCGTTTCCCAGCGTCTACAACTGCCGCACCCCATAAACTAGAATTGCCAAAACAATACATACAAATTAATATTGTACCTATCGAATTGTTTGGTTTATAATTCACTCGTTGTCCAATTTACAATTTATTTTTTCAATGGTGAAAAATGTATGAGGACTTAAATGGCAGCGGTGATCGCCGCCAACACCGTTCCGCTGCTCACCGTCGAGTTTATTGGACAATCTAAACAAGCTATCGTAAAATGATAATTGAACAATTGGTTTTATGAAATTAAAGTAATTGATGATTTGTTTATTTTTATTAAGGAGGAATATATTTAGGTATTTCATATTTAAATTTGATAAGGTAATTAATAGATGGAAATTCGCCTTTTAGTTATAGTGAAAATTTTGAGCTAAGAGATCAGAATTTTAATGCGTAAAACCACAAAATTACCCAACAATAGAGTCGGTAACAACAGAAGTGATATATTGTAATTGTAGTTGGAAAAGTACTTGTTCGGGTAGTACGTGACATTTTGTAAATTTCACAAAATCCATTTTCAAATACTACAATTTTTGGAAGATTTACAAGACGGCAATATATCACTTCTATTATTTCCGACTCTATTGTTGGGTAATTTTGTGGTTTTACGCATTAAAATCTGGATCTCTTATCTCAAAATTTTCACTATAAAAATAAGTATAAAATAAAAAAATTACCAACGCTACAAAATACGTCAATTATAATAAAAATATTTTTAATTTTCCAAAACGTACAAAAACAAGGCGATTATCGTCTCCTTTCTGGGTATATCTCGTAACTACAAAATCGTAATTTTTCAGGAATCAATAAAAACTGTTTTTAATATCAAAAATACATAAATATTCTATATACATAAAACAAAGTCGTGTGTGTTAGACCATTTATAACTCACGAACGGCTGTACGGATTTGAATGATTTTTGATTTTTTAGATTCGTCTTCGCCTAGAATAGCAGAATAACTATTAAAATATGCTAACAATTCACGGAAAAAAATTATTAAAAAAAATAATTTTAAACAAAAAATATAAAAAACAAATGACAATAACTGTCAAATAGATTTGTCTCAATTTAATAAATTAATAATAATAATTCATTTTTATCGAGTTACCTAAGATTTTGCCATAGTTACGGAATAACAAGATATAAAACAAATAGATCGATGAATTGTATTTCGATTTGTTTATTTTGTGCAAGTATTAATATTAACAATACCGCGACCCAAAAGATCTAATCTTTTCCAACAAATCATCGAATGATGGGACGAATGCGCAATGGAACAGAAACGGGCATTGGAAGTACTGGACCGAACATTGAAAGATCTGTGTAATGACTCAAAATATTTTGGCCGTGCAACGATTTCACTGTCTGGCAATTTTCGCCAAACATTGCCAATCATTTCAACATCAACTGCTGAGGATGGAATAAATGCTTGCCTCAAATCATCAAATCTGTGGTGCTGTGTGAAGATCTGCATTTATTCACATTTATTGACCGTGAAACAAACGAAGACGAAACTACTACTATGCAGTGGAACACGTTTGGTGATAAGAAAATTGATGATCAATGTGATTCACTCGGCGATATTCAAAGGAAAATTCAAAGGTGAGGAAGTTCTCATTTCGAGGATGACAACCGATATGCACTTTGAATTTAAACGAATTTATTTTCCGATTCGTCTTGCATTCTTGACAATTAACGAATCACAAGACCAACCTTTGAGTGTTTGTGGTCTAAATCTAGAAACTGGATGTTTTTCTCATTGTCAATTGAATGCGATAACAAAATGGAGAATGTCGTATATCACAAGGTGCTTCAATGAAGAGAATAAATCTGAGTGCAACCCATGCAGCAAAACACGTAGCTTCAATAAAGCAAATGTCTTACTGACATGCCATTGAAATAATTGATTTTTGTATTTCTATCGAATTTTTGAAGTGAAAACTTCTTTAGGAGCGTTAGACGATCTTTTGGTAGGGAAAAATCATTTAGATTCGCATTAGCAACATGCTGTGGAAATAAGTTTTGACAAGCGGGTACCCGACCGCATAGCTGGCCGCTTTTGGAAATAAGTTTTAATAATTTACCAGTTTTATTTCAAAATCTAAATAACAAAGATTCTAACCCCACTTTCTTTGACTTTTTACAATTAAACAGTAATTTCTTCAAACATTTCGATATTTTACCAGATTATGATTTAATTAATAGAATTAATATTATCAATTTTGTGAATATAAACCAACGAACGGGCGGGGCGAAGTCTGCCGGGTCCGCTAGTTAATAATAAATATCAAATCCAGACTCTATCGTGTCAATTTATAAAGATCAAGGAAAAATTCATGATTCACATTGGCAATCAAGAGCTGATGATGATTTCTGTGGATGATTTTACGTAGAAACGAGTTTTTGCTATAAACTTTTATGTAGATACGAGGTTATAATTAAAAAAAAAATTACTTAAGATCATTAAAACTTATCTAGCAGTTTAATTATTAGTATTATTAGAAAGTTATACCAGTAAGTAATGCGTTAGCGGCGCCATGTAAACAATTTTTGCGGTGTTTGAATCACAGGGTGTAGAGACTAGGTAAATAGAGACCTCTAAAAAAATTTCTATTGTCATTCTGCACATTTTAAGTTGTTTTAATCTAAATTAGAGTACTCACCGATGTTTTCCACTAAAAATCTCAATTTCGCAAAAAATGTACTCTACGAGCTAGTTACCCAGCATAATACGTATAGGAATTTATACAGTATCAAAACTGATATAACAGACATGTATGGACTGTTTGTGTTTGTCTGAATTATTTCGTTCTTATATTCTTTTATTTGTAAATGATTTTGTACAACTTGCTGTTACATTTGGTGTCAACAAGACATCTCTTTTACCACTAAAATCTATCTATTAACTACAAAGTTACAAACTACCCTTACTACTAGTATGGTGGGGGTGCGCATGTCGCACTTGCGAATACGTCTCAAACAATTCCGCCCACCATTAAAAAAACGTCAGGAACAATGATTTTTTTCAATTGTTAATTAATCTAAATACATAATCATCCAATCGTAGGTTGGATCGAAAAAACTAAAGTCTAGCAATAGCAAAATATACATAACATAGCGGTACACTAATCCACTGGTAATGGGCACAAATATTTTGTCGCTCGTTTGAGCTCGCTTCCACCGCACTTCACTGTTACCACACGTACGACCCTGTCTGGTCCAGGGTGAAGTCGGATGATACGTCCCAATTTCCATTGTAACGGTGCTGCGTTGTTATCTCGTATCAACACTAGCGAACCCAGCTGGGGTGATTGGTTAGATGATGTGAACCAACGGGTCCGTTGCTGAAGGCTGGTGAGATACTCTTTTGACCAGCGTCTCCAATAGTGCTGCCTCAGCCTTTCGACTAATTGCCACCGTGACAACCGATGAATGTTGACCTCCGTTAAATTAGCTTCTTGTGGTGCATTTAACGGCTCTCCGATGAGAAAGTGTCCAGGGGATAGATATGAGAAATCATTAGGGTCGTTGGATAGTGGATGTAATGGACGTGAATTGAGTATGGCTTCGATTCTGGTCAGGAGCGTGTACAGCTCTTCATATGTTAAGTTGGCGTTTCCAATTACCTTTTTTAAGTGGTTTTTGACGCATTTTATGTTGATCTCCCATAAACCTCCCATATGTGGGCTACGAGGAGGGATAAAAACCCATTGAATTTTGAATTCTGAGGTTGCCCGTTTTTGTAATTCGTTGTTTGCTCCCACGAAATTTGAGGCGTTATCTGAATACAGTTTTGCCACCTTGCCTCTTCGTGCAATTAGTCTATGGAGTGCATTTAAAAAGGATTCCGTCGTCAAGTCCCCAACAAGCTCGATATGGATTGCCTTTGTGGCCATACAAACAAATAAGGCAATGTATGCCTTAATGATCCGTTTACCGCGACCTTTGCCTTCCTTGAGGGAAATTGGTCCTGCAAAATCTACCCCACTCACCGAAAACGGACGGCGCGCCGTAACGCGATCCTTAGGTAAATCACCCATGATATGTTCGAATGACCTTGGATGTAATCTAAAACATCTTATACACTTGTGTATCACCTGCCGAACACAGTCGCGACCGGAGATCGGCCAATAATTTTGGCGAATGTACGACAATGTGCCTTGATGCCCTGCATGCAACTGATTTTCATGTGCTTGTTTTACTAATATAGTTGTAATGACATGGTTTTTTGGTAACAGTATAGGAAATTTTTTGCGCGTATGTAAGAATGGAGCATATCTCAGTCTCCCACCCACTTTGATCAATCCATCGGCAGGATCAAAGAATGGATTCAACGACCTTAGTCTACTGGTTTTTAATACCGATTTATCGGACTGCAAAGATGCACGCTCTATTGGAAATGATTCGATTTGGACAAGTTTGAGGATGGTAATAGTCGCGATGTCGATTTCTCGTTGTGATAATTCCTTCGATATAATTCGTTCTGATTTTGTTGTATGACAATTGGATATAAATCTTTGACACCACGCGATAGTGCGTTGCAATTTGGAAAATGATGAATAGCGACCGAGAATTTCGGATGGTGGATTATGTTGACTCACAAAAGTATTTGTTCTTGTTTCGGACAAATCGTTTGAGTTTGTGTAATTCGAAATATGACTATCCTGCCATGAGTCTGAAGCTAACTGCAACCAATCTGGACCGTGAAACCATATATTTGATGCATTCAGCTGGCTAGGATACACCCCCCGAGATATAATGTCCGCAGGATTGTCGTGACCTTTGACATGATACCATCGATTCTTATCTGTTAGCGATTGAATCTCTGACACCCTGTTCGCGACGAAAACCTTCCATTGCGTGGGCTCCCCGGCTAACCAAGACAATACAACCGTACTGTCGGTCCAATAATACCACTTATTAATCTGATGCTTCAAGATCGGATAAACGGAATTAAATAATCTTGCCAATAATAGCGCGGCCGATAACTCTAATCTAGGCAGGGAAATGGTCTTCACCGGAGCCACACGTGACTTAGCACACAGAATGTTTACTCGACAATTTTGAGAAATGTCTACGCATTTAATATACAGTACTGCTCCATATGCCGACATAGACGCGTCGCAGAAACCGTGTAACTCGGTATAAAGAGCCTTGTGTTCGGTCATAAGGAATCGCGGGATGGTTAGTTTATTGAGGTTTGGCAAGTCTTTCTGTAAATGTAACCAATTCGTCTTAATCTTATCCGGAACTGACTGATCCCATTCTATTTTTTGAAGCCACAATTGTTGCAGTAAAATTTTTGTTTTTATAATGACGGGACCGACTAACCCTAATGGGTCAAATATTTTCGATATTTCGGAAAGAATACCCCTTTTGGTAATATTGTTTGTACATTGATTGCTACTATTGATTTGATAGCGCAACGTATCGGATGTATTATTCCAAAACAGACCGAGGATTTTGTTTTGCTCCTTGTCTAAATTCAAAAATGTTGTATTGTTTTCCCTATTGGGTAGAACTTCGGGATCGTTTGACGTCCATTTTCGTAAATTAAAACCGGCAGAATGAAGGCATTCGATTAATTGATCTCGTGCTTCTATGGCAGTATTTTTATCATCGGTTGCATATAGTAAATCGTCCACGTAAAACGAATCTTTTATTATCGACGCGGCTAAGGGATATTTTAATTCATTTTCGACCGCTAACTGAACTAAGCACCTGATAGCTTGATATGGAGCGCAGGTAGTACCATATGTAACGGTTTTTAATTGAAATACTTGCAATGGCTTATCAGGATTGTCTCTCCATAGAATTCTCAAATAATCTCGGTGTTCAGGTTCTATTAAAATTTGCCTATACATTTTTTCTATGTCGCTACATAGAACAATGCGATGGATGCGAAATTTTATTAAAATATTAAATAAGTTGTTTTGTAATACAGGACCTGTCAATAAATTGTCATTTAAGCTGAGATTATTTGATGTCTTAAGGGAGCCGTCAAAGACGACCCTTATTTTTGTGGTAACACTATCAGCCTTTATAACAGCGTGATGCGGAAGATAGAAATGAATTGTGCTTGACGGATCAACATGGTTAGCTGAGACTGATTCCATGTGTCCTAAATTAATGTATTCGTTCATAAATTCGTTGTAAAGTAGCCGTAAATTTACATTATGTTGTAGTTTCCGTTCAAGAGATTCAAATCGTTTTAATGCGTATTCAAAGGAGGTACCAAGTGTTGGAGTTTTGTGTTTAAAAAATAAAGGTACCTGAAAACGGCCATCGACCATCCGTTTATGGGATTGTAAAAATTGGGTTTCACAATGTGCATCTGCCTGGGAAAGAATTTGTTTATTGTGAACACTTTCAATCTCCCAGAACTTAGCCATTTGGTTTTCCAACGATTGCAAAGAGAAAGCGCAGATTGTATTGTTATGGTCACGTTTAGGGCTATATTCTAAACTACCTCCAAGAATCCACCCTAAATGGGAATTTTGTGCTATTAGTTTACGACCTGGGCCTAATTGTAGTTTGCCGATAGTTAATATTTTCCAAAATATTTCGTTCCCCAATAAAATATCAATGGGGCCAGGGTCATAGAACGTGGAATCGGCTAATTTCAAATTACTCGGAAATTCAATCGCATCGTAAACTATTGGTGTTGCTGGAATATTTTGGGAAATTACGGGCAACACTAAACAATTAACTGAAATTTTAAAATTACTGATAAGTGATTTTAATAAAATTGTTGCGCCTCTATTACTCTTGCTATTACTATTATTAATTCCCGTTATGGTGACACTCGTATCGAAGCATGAAATATCTAGTTGTTTGATTGCTGCTTCGGTAATAAAATTGGATTGTGACCCTGAGTCTAACAAAGCTCTTAATTTCCTAAAATTTCCGTTTTTATGTTGAACGAGTACTATCGCGGTTGACAGTAACACATTGATTGGAGCATTAATATATGAATTCAAAGCGTTGCTTTGTGCATGATTATTTTCGACGTTTTGCTCTACATTTTTATGTAATATTGTGTTGTGTTGTTTCGACTGACATACACGACATTGTCCACCTCTACATTGTTCAAGAGTATGGTTGGCTTTGAGACAATTCGGGCAAAGTTTTCGTTTGTTTATTTCATTAACCCTATTATCTACGGAAAGATTGAGAAACTCTCTACATTGGTATAATAAGTGTTTAGGTTGCTTACAAAATAAACATTCTTTGTTTGTATTTGTATGTTCGCTACTATAATTTACAATGGACCGTTGATACGATGATTTCTTGTAATTGGCATTGTTTCCTAGCGTGTGTGGAGCTCTCTGCTTATTGTGTGGGAATGCAGAAAACGATTTGTTTATTGGTTCGTCTAATGCTTCTAAAGTTAAACAATAATTTGTCATTATATTTTTAAATTCCTCTAAGGTAGGTATTTCGGTTGTTCTACAAGACGATTCCCACTCCTTTCGCGATTGATAGTCTAATTTGGGTAACATCACCTGTATTATAATAGCATCCCAATGGTTTACCGGAATTTGAAGATTTTTTAGTGCACTTAAATGAGCAGTAAGGCTATCAAGTAATTGTCGCAGCGAATTGGCCGAACCCTTTACAACTGATGGTAACCCGATTATGGCATTGATATGTTGTTGCACAATGACTCGTTTATTTTCAAATCGAGACCTTAAAAGTGAATATGCCGTATTGTAATTGGCTGAAGATATAGCCAAATGTGAAATTAATTGTAGCGCATCGCTTCTTAAACTCGAACGCAAATAGTGAAACCTTTGGATATCTGTTAGGTCGGCACGATCGTGAATCATTGAGTCGAATGTATTTTTGAAGGTAACCCATTGTAAGTACCTTCCCTCAAAAATAGGCAAGTCGATCGGCGGTAATTTCGCGGTATCGTACTGTGTTGCTGTGGTTTCATTTGAACTTGTTGATGGAATGGGCGACGCATTCCTTTCAACTGACTTCTCAAATTCTGTTACGACGCTTAAAATGCTATAATACTGATTCTCAAACGTTTCACGATAAGTGCTTTCATCAGGTTTTTGTAACTCAATGGATGTTTGAATATTTTCACCAACGCTACAAAATACGTCAATTATAATAAAAATATTTTTAATTTTCCAAAACGTACAAAAACAAGGCGATTATCGTCTCCTTTCTGGGTATATCTCGTAACTACAAAATCGTAATTTTTCAGGAATCAATAAAAACTGTTTTTAATATCAAAAATACATAAATATTAATAATAAATATCAAATTCAGACTCTTTTCGTCTCAATTTATAAAGATCAACGAAAATGTCATGATTCACATTGGCAATCAAGAGATGATGATATGATTTCTGTGGATGATTTTACGTAGATACGAGTTTTTGCTATAAACTTTTATGTAGATACGAGGTTATAATTAAAAAAAAAACCAACTTAAGATCATGAAAAGAAATTTTTTGACCCAAAATTTATCTACCAGTTTAATTAAAGTATTATTAGAAAGTTATACCAGTAAGTAATGCGTTAGCGGCGCCATGTAAACAATTTCAGCGGTGTTTAAATCAAAGGATGTAGATACGAGGTAAATAGAGACCTCTAAAAAAATTTCTATTGTCATTCTGCACATTTTAAGTTGTTTTAAACTAAATTAGAGTACTCACCGATGTTTCCCACTAAAAATCTCAATTTCGCAAAAAATGTAGTTACGAGCTATACCCAGCAAATATGTATAGGAATTTATTACAGTATCAAAACTGATAGAACAGACATCACACTTATTAATTTGCAAAAAAAAAGAATAATTTATAGGTACATACGTAATAAAGCCATTACTCAATATATATTTAAATTATTTATTTCATAGATATTTCTTTGCTAAATCCTTTACTTTTGACCGGACTAATTTGCCAGTTGGAGTTTTAGGTAGACTCTTAACTATCACAACACCAGCCCTCAATCGCTCACGATCCAAAACTCTTTGTGCAACGAACTGGGCAATTTCTTCAGGAGTTGTTGTTCGATCATCTTTTAAAACAACCGCAGCGGCTGGCACGTCACCATCCTCCTCATGTGACACACCAAAAACACATGCTTCAGCAATGGCCGGATGTTCCAACAGAACACTTTCAATAACAGATGGTACAATATGCCACGATTGATATTTAAACATTTCTTTAATACGTTCAACAATATAGAGGCATTCATCTTCATCGTAATAACCGATATCGCCTGTTTTTAAGAAGCCATCTTTATCAAAAACTTGTGATGTATCCGTGTTATAATAACCAAGCATAACACTTGGAGATTTTACGCACATTTCACCTTTTTGATAGAGTGGAAGCAGTTGTCGTGTATTGACATCGACGATTTTTACCATAACACCAGGCACTGGTTTACCACAAGATCCCAGTTTTGTTTTAATATAACTACCGTGATGTTTTGGTTGAAAATATGAAATAAAACCAGCTTCTGTCATACCGTAACCGACGACTATGTGAGTATTTTTAAATAATTCACGAGTTTTTTGTATTCGTGTCGAACTAACTAAACTACCGCCGACCATTAAGATCTCCAGTGAGGATATATCATAGTGTTTAGCATCTTCGAAGTTTGTTAATTTATAACACAATTGAGGTGATGTTAAAGCATAAGTAACCTAAATGAATATTGTCTTATTATTTAATGTGTTATGTTGCAAATATTTTTAAAGAACTGACCTTATATTTTTCAATAATACGAAAGGTGTCTTTCTCATCAAATTCCGGTACTATCATCCGATAGCCGCCACCATAGAAACTAGCAATTACCATAAAAATACCAGATATCCAATAAAGTGTTGTAAAATGTAATACAGCATCAAGCTTGAAACTACAACCAATTCATTATAAAAGGAATTTTAGTTAATTAGAAAATATTTAAACTTACTCAAAGGAAACAGTACAGTAAAGTATATTTTTCGAGCTCAAACATATAGCTTTAGGTAAGCCTGTCGTTCCTGAACTAAAAAACATTATAGCAGGATCATCGGGATTAATATGAATCGGAGTAAATCTATCTTCACCCTCGACAATCTTTATAAAGTCTGCCAAAGTTGGATATTTTACTGATTTTCCAAACACAACAATCGCGGGCTGATTTTGCAAACTGTCAATAGCTTGTTCAATTAGATTTATCGATCTAGCCTCAACAAATACCATTGTTGGCATAACAATATTTAAAAGATGTTTGACATTATCTAATGATAATGTGGGATCTAATGAAACAACCTTGGCACCCAAATAAGTAGCTCCTATCAACGGAATTACATTGTCTAAGCAATTAGTGGTACAGAAAACAATAACGTCCTTAGACGTTATTCCTCTGTTAGACATTTCCATAGCAACTCTTACACTTCTTTTTCTAACACTGTTAAAAGATTCCTTTTGGTCTGTGACAGAGTCAATCTACAATAACTCTAATGATTAGTGATATTTGATTTATTGAAAAGGGTAAAGTACGAAGAGGTACCACAGACGGAGAGATCCTCAAATAATACAATAAGAAAAAACTTTATGATTCATCATAGCTCTACGTGCTAAAGCTACGTGGATATTACTTAAGTTTCTGTCTATATAAAACATAAAAATTTTAAAAAGAAATAGTTGTTTACTTTACAAGGTGGGAAAGTGACACTTTTTATAAGAGCGGATAGTTTGGATAACGAGGCCGAAGGCCGAGTGAGCCAAAACCGCGAGTGTGAAAAGTCACTTCCTACCGTGCAAAGTATAACATTTTCTTCAATACTAACGACCTTCGATTTAATCTATTTTTTTATAAGACTGACTGATTTGAGGTTATGTAGCGATTAATTGTTTATACGTTCTTACCTGAATAATACGTTTGTAATTCTTCATAGAGGACGTTTTCATTGATGAATATGATATTTGTCTTCCGATTTTAAAATATTCACGCAATATTTATAAGAAAATACATCGAAAAATATAAGGTTATAACATAGGTTGTCATTTTATCGAACGCCTGACGAAAACAGATATTTAAATCAGTCATTTTATAAAAAGATTTTATGCTCTTAACCATTTTTGAATTGTAAAAAATGTGTGGTATTGAGAAAGAAAATTTTCGTCGATTTTGTCCCACAAAAAAGAAACTAAAAGTCAGTAGTGAAGAAAAGTGTCACTTTACCATGGAGATATTAGTAAAGTAAACTTTCAACTGTTAGTATTTAGAAAAACATAAGTACTGTTTTTGACTCTTTTTATTCACTTTAGCAAGGAAAAACATAACTATTTCAATACCCTTTCATAATATATGAATGTGTAATGAAATAAAAAATGTATATTTAAATTTTATTTATAACATACTTATTATTTGCGATCACGTAAAATGAGTGGTGTCTGTTCGTAATTTTCCCTGTTATTTTATTTTAAATTTCAAAACAACAAAAAATCCGGGAACACTTCGCCCTTAATTTTGACTTACTTGAGCAATTTTGTCGCCATGTTTCATTGACATAATGAAGAAAAATTCTCCTAGAGACAGATGTTCAAAAGGATGTTGAACTTCAGGAGCCTTAACTATTTGTGGCTCCATACTTTCTGATTTGACAGTTTAGAAAACTACAGATAAACACTTAACCACTTTTTGTGAATACGTAAAAGAATTGGTGTATGCAAAATCCGTTTGGTTTAACACAAGGCGACAAACTGATAAGGAATACAAATATCTCGATTTATATGCACATTCATCATAATGATATGCAAGATCTCGGCAGATTTTTTACATCACTGAGAAACGAATCCAATGAATGTTTTATCATTAAACACGATGTTAATTAAAATTAATTTTGAATGAAAGTAATTTTAAATAAAAGAAACCATTAGGGAACTAACTTATTGTTGAGCATGTCAACTAGATTTTTTTAAATTCCCAAAATAGCCTATTTTATAGTCATTGGAGGTTTTAATATAAATCGTCCATTGATCAACGTTTTTTTTTCTCAACGACTAAAATGATTTGTGAAAATATTGAGGCGATAAATATGGTTTTATTTGTTGAGAACAAAGTTTCATCTGCTGCTCAAATACATATCAGATTACGATAGTTGAAAACCCTCATAAACTTTTATTTCTGTCTGACAAAGGATTGTCCCTGCTTAGGGGCGAATGAATCATGAAATTTCCATGAGCAGTTATCTTAAGTACACCATCGCAATGCCATAATTGCCCGTTGTCAAGTAAACAATTATTGGTTCAATAATATTTACGAATGACATAAAAGTTTTTTAAGCTCCAATGCTTAAACCAGCGGTTTCCAAAATGGGGGGTCGTGCAAGATTCACCAGGGGGGCGCCGGTTAATTGCAAATATCGTCGTAGTTCTGAAAAACTCATGGCTTTTAGAAATAGCGCTTGAACATAATTCCCGAATAATGGACATTTGATATTAACACTGATTTTTCTGTTCGCTACTGTACGTATTATTTTAACAATAATAATTCTCAAGCGGTCAGAGAAAAGGTGAAGACAGTAAAAACTTTAGTGCTTTAGTACTAAATCAAAGGTTTAGACAATGCAAGTGGCTAAATTTAGTTACTGTCTCCGTGTAAATTCACCTTCATGTTAGTGCGTAAGTACAGAATAGGGTTTGCTTTCCAGTGTCGAATAGACCTGTCGTCCGCCAAGAATATGAGCTCAACGTTGGGTTTTACCCCACTACAACTGTATGAATGCAGACGCGATTTTCGAAAATCGGGTTGAAACCAATAACTTCCCTATTTTTGAAAATCTTCAATTTTCTTGGCGGGAAGTTAACACTAGTACATTATGCAACTAGTGCGGGAAGTTTTCAATTGCACACGAAAGCGGAGTTCAGCACACGAACGAAGTGAGTGCGATCACCGCTCAAGTGAAAGTATTGCTATTGATGCATTATAAGGATAAGTACGACTCTGTATCTATTCCGATTAAGAAGACACAACAAAAACAATCTGTTACGTGGTGGGGTAAGCAGAAACTTTATGAAAAAAAAATCATGTGACGACAACAACATTCGTTAAATAATAAACAGCACAGTTGAGCAGTGTTGTCAGATCAAAATCTAATAATTTCCATTAGAGAAAAATTCTCAGTTTTATGCAACATAGAACAAGGAAATTCTATAGATTACTACTTTATAAAAACATTTATCATTCTAGAAAAAGTTTCTGTTAAATCATCACATGAAATTTAAATCATTAGGTCTAATGAATTTTCACTAAATCTGGCAATAGTGGAATTATGTATGACGGTA